>CATIWK010037940.1:0-13282 GCA_949634005.1 Mallotus japonicus | reverse complement strand
GAGGTTTTAAGTGACAAAATGAAATTCAGGTCTTTTAATGAGAATTTGTGATAATTTTGAGTACTGTCGATGTAATTAACCCGAATTTTAACTCATACGATTTTCATACGAACCATTAACTATTTAAATGTGTTATTATATTTTTGTACTAGATTTTTTTATTAATAAGAAGGTTAGATGACTTAAACGTCAATAAATTGTAAAATAAAAACAACTCTCTCATTTTAAATTTAAAAATTAATTTCACATATTAACAATAGGAGTATGCAAACCTATACCTTTTACTGATTTTAGAGTGATGTAACCATTAGACTACTTTCTCGTTCACCTTTTACTCTCAAATGTAAACACATTATATTTCTATATTTATGATAATAATGATAATACTAATACACAAAGACTATTGTTTGATGGTGTTCGAATTAACAAGTTGAAGAAATGCAGAGGGCAGAAGTTGTATTGTATTGTATTTAAATGAGGAAGAAAGCGACAGAGGGGAACGATATATATATTTGTGTGTATGTGCATGGGTCACGAGGAGATGGATCCCACGAGGAAATGGCACACTGATATTAATGTATAGGACAAGATACCCGTTTGTCTCTCTACCGCACTGATGTAACCAGCTGCCCTTTGTCCCTTGTGCTATATATTATATATGTGATTATGGCCATGCGTACACTACTCTCTTCTATCCTTCCTCGCACTTCTTTAATTCTACCTCCTGGATACAGTACGTATATTCTTCATACACAAAATGAAAAGGGAAGTGAATTGCCACTTTGATTCAATTATAATTTTAATAATATCTGTGCATGGCAGCATCTGGAACATGCTACGGTAATAACTTTTGGATGTCGAATAAATTTTAAAGTGCAAGAGTTGGTAGTAAAATTTGGATTTGTAATTGTATTGTGTTTGTATTTGAGTTGGTCCATATCTGTTGTAACTGTATATCGCAATTTTAGGATTTGTGTTTATGTCATGGGTCATAATGTAAACAGTTCGGTTAAGTTATGATCTGTGAAAATATTTCTTTTTTTCTTCCTATTTACGAGACATTATATAATAGTCCTGATTTTTAATGAGTTGAAAAGTTAAACCAATAAAAATTGAATATTTAATTAAAATGATAAAAACTAAAACCTAATAGCACATTGATGAATCCTAAATTACCTGATATTATTGATTTGGCATTCCAACTCCAGTATCATTATAAAATTTCTCCCTATTTACATAGACCATAAAAACTATAAGAGTAAACAATCTTAGGCCGCAATCTTGTCGAAGATAGAATAACATTTATCATGATATTGTCATATAACAATACAAATAATAAACAGACAAATTAAAACAACAACAACAGTAATAATAATAATTAGGATAAACCAAAAAAATAATTTAATACTGTTCATAAAACTTGACTCATCATAAATTTTTTTATATAGTCATAAGTTTTATTGATAAAGAAGGCAGAAAATGCTGCTTCAAAGCATGCATATACAGGCAGTACTAATATAACGAAACACTTACTCCGACTCCAACTCCAACTCATTCTTATCTCTTCCATTTTCTTTTTCTCTCACTCTACAGGGAGATGTTTTTGCAGACACCAAAACGCACACTATCAATGGATATGTATTGTGGTTCAGATATCAGAAAAGCTGACATTTCTATGCATTGTACCAAATTTTTTGGCCTGTTTTACAATTTGACGTAATTTACATGTACTTGGGTCCAGGAAAAAGAAAAATAAAAATGCATGTTGACACTGTGGAAGGCCTGTAATAAACGAAATATATGCTATCTCAGGGCTCATTTGGTTTTGCTTTACACTGTTTTGGCAAAATAGAAACAAGAATATATAAAAATGAACAAAATCTTCTTAGATGTTGTCACACAAGGAAAATAAAGATTTTTACAAGAACAAGCAGATAGAAATTCTGTTTGAGATATCCATTAATTTAATTTACAATAATTTCAAAAAAATGCATTATAATAATTATTTGTTAATTTTTTTTAGTTTGAACCATTGGTATGTAGAGTCCATTAGACTATAACTAATCCGGTTGGATCCGGACATGACCAGAAGGGCGGTAAAGATCTCTCAACAAGTAATTTAACATAGTTACACATACCAGGACTCGAACCCGAGACATGACTTCTTGATATAAATTATTTGTTAATTTTAATTATAGTACATAACTTAATAGGGTCTTTTTTGTCAATCGCCTCTTGATACAAATATCAAATAGGACATGACCTATATAAAGGACCCATTCTATTCTATTCCACAATTTTGTACGCAAGAATTAACCTGAATATTTACTCGGTGCATCAAATTTTATAATATATTTACTAAGATTAGTTGATAAGAGTTGTTCTTATTTAAACAATGTCTAATATTTGAGTTATAATGTATATTTTCATATTAAAATAGTTGTTAGAAAACCTCTACTATTTTTATAGCCTAACTAAACTAAACCGAAATAATTAGATTCCAATGAATTTTAGATACTAGTAGTTCAGCAAAAATTTATAATTTATTTAAGAAGGTTAACATAGTTGACAAAAGAAAATAATTTTTTATTAATTTATATCTACATTGCATCCTCGTGAACTATACAAAACCATGATACTATTTAAAAAAAAAAATAAATTTCGTTTCACAGCTTTAAAGAAGAGGTCATTTGGCGGCATGTAAGGTATTGTCAAGAGATGATACAGTTGGAGCTTTAATTCAGTCATCTAATTGTTCATGTACACATGTTAATTGAAAAATAAATAAATAAATAAAGATACATACAAGGGTCAATTTCATTTATAGGAATCAAAATCAAGAGAAGACATAATGACCCAGATGAAGTAAAGGAAGTTGTTTTAGTTGATTGATTGGATATAGAAAGGGAATCTATATGTATTTAAATTAATGAAAATACTTTAGAATAAAATGGATTTGATTTGCATGCAAAAGTTATATTTTTCCAAAAAAGACGTTTAAAAGCAGCTTCCCTTCGACACTAATCTCTTTATCGTAGGTCCAATACCAAAAGGGTTTTGTATATAAATTTTTTTTTTCTTTCTTTCTTTTTATTTCCTTTGCATGGCCTATTGTATCTTCTCAATAAGAAAAAAGAAAGCTCATTTTAACATTGCTTTAGACTTACATTAAAAGGATAGAGCAACAAGAGAGCTCTTTCCTTTACATATACCTTATCTTTGTGTACCCTTTTTCTTCTTCTGCTTCTCTTCTTCCCTTTCCTTTTTCCCTCCTTTGTTAAAGACATTGGTTCAACTTCTACGTAAAGAAAAGAAAAGAAAAAAAATCCTACTATAAATCACTAGTGAAACTTTAGCATATACAAAAGGTAATAGCAAAATATATGGATTAAATTTTTGTATATTCTACAGAATGTGCAAAAAGGTTGGTTTTTATGATCAGATCATCACCTTTGATGTTGATATTTCTGGGGCCCATTGATTCCACTAATGACATGCTTTTAGTCGGTGCAATTGATGATATGGGCAAAAAATTTACATGGATAGAAGATGGGGTCCAAATGACAATTAATTATGTTTTAATTAGCATAGAAAGCAATAGCATATTTATTTATTTTTTTAAATCATCAATATTTAAATTTCATTTAATTTTAATTAATTTATCAAATAAAATTATAAAAATACTAAATTTAATGTGACTCTACACATTAAAATTTAAATTCAAATATTATTTAAGTGATAACAGCTCTCCGCCAACTATTTCCTCCATCAATAACATACTTTATGTTAATGTATGACCTAAACATCATTAACCAAAAAAGTATATATAGAAGAGCATCCGAATGTCAAAAAAGACACAGAAGAAGAATGGTGGTTTTTTTTTTTTCATGTTGGATTGGAAGAGGGAACACAAAGGCTGTTTGATCACATGCACGTCGCAATCTTTTTTTATTTTCTTTCTTTTTCTCTTCTCCTATTCCATCTTCCTCTAATTCTATTCTTTTTAAACTGTGGATGATCAACGTTAAACGAAAAAAAATTGGAAACAGGGTCCCACGATTTAAGGCTGCTGCTTGCTACTTCTATCGTTGCCACTGCTACTACTACTCCTCAATCCAAGGGATTCTATGTGATGATCAAAAAGCTTTCATTTGGGTCCCTCCATTATTCATCCTCGCCATCATATCATGCATATAAAATGTATCATGAAGACCCACATCTTATAGCTACGTAGCAGGCTCTTAAAGTTCAAAAAATGAATTTTTTTTTTTTTTTCAAAACTACGATAGAAAAATAGAAATCTTGTAAGTTTGGCCGAAATTCGATGTAAATTACCAAATAATTGATCGGATGGTGATAGTTCTATCATGTTCTAGGGAAATGCATTTATCTTCAAATCATTTGGAGTGTTGGGTTGATCCAGGCAGTCCAGTTTTCTTTGTTTATTTATTTATATAATTTTTTTTTTCTCTGGTGTTTTTTTTTTTATAAAAAATTTATAAGAAATTATAATTCCAATATATAATCATATTGATATTATTGCCACCTAATAAATCCACTGAGAAAACCCTTTTGGCTGGTCAATCATGTCAAGCAAAAAGCTTTTGAATGATCTCTGGTGTACTGTTTACATCACTCATCAACCAGGCGCACAATTTTGATGCATGGTCCCTAACCCATTACTAATATCCGCTCCAGTTTCTTTAATTAATTCTCTTCTTTTTACTGTTTGATTCTCTACCTCCACCCATTTAGTAAAAACTCCATGCAACTAATTAATCAAGTGTTTACAATTTGATGCTTTAATATCTTCCTAGTATAAGAGACTATAAACTAATGCTAATACCTATTGAAATATATAATTAATAAAATTAGTTCTTTATATATAATTAATTTAAATTCTAATAGTTTCCATTTTAATCCTTTGAAGCACTAAAAACACTAAAATAGCATAAAATTTTATGATATATAATATAAATTAGCTTATAGTAGAATTTATGATATATAATTTAAATATTTTATATTTGACTAATAATAATAAGATACAGGTTTTTGTGTTGCAAATCTAACAGTAATATATCTGAAATGGATAAAAAAAATTAAATGAATAAATTAACATATTGTCTAAAATCAATGTTTAGGGTTTTTCTGTATGGGAGTAATGGCACCTTAAAAGAAAGGCTATCAGTATAAGATCTCATTAGTACTACTTGTGAATATTGCTATATGTTTTCTATGTTGAATAATTGAAGTTACAAAAGATATATAATACAAGTGATAGAGTTATACTATACATCCATAACTCTTACAACTATAACTGCTTAAGAAGATAAATGAGAATTAATACATCATAACTCTTACAACAATTATAACTGCTTAAGAAGATAAATAAGAACTAATACAAAATATAATCCTTAACACTAATAAGGAATGTGGGTTTAGTATTGCTCTTTGGTTGTTAGGACCAGTGTTGCCAAAAGTGAAACCAATAAGCAATGGAATTTTCACTTCCCTTTCTTTGGTTTTATTTATGTAAGGAAATGGAGATGCTGCTTTCTTCTCACTCCACGCACGATCAATATATATGTGGATATATACACACAAACTATATAATATATGAGACAAATTTTTAAGATACCTTGAACTCCAAAGTTTGAGTTAAAGAAGGATTAGATGTTCTAAAATCAGAATACTACCATCTTCCTAAAAAAACAAACATGTTAAAAATGTATCAAGACATTGCTACTTTTGTGGTCCTGTCCGGATTAAATTGAATTAGTTAAATTTTTATACATTTTAAATACCGGTAGTTATATATTGTCGGATTGATTTATTTGTATTTTTTTTATTTATCCATCTAAAGAGTTAAAAGGAAATTTCTATTGCTCTATTAAAGGAAACAATTTTTTCTTCCATTGGATTATGAGTTCATGTATAGGAATTGATATACAGAGGTGAAAATAAGTTGATGGATTATGAAAAATAAAATTATTTCCTGTGAGGGTAGGTGTAGGATATAATATAAATATTAGAATTAACCTGAAAAAAATGTGGTAAAAGACAAATTCTATTAAAAGGGCATAAGCATTTTTGGGTAAATGATCTCTCAATACATCGTCAGCCTATAACTACCGCATCGGCATACGTACTTATATTATATAGCCTCCTAATTAATATAAACAAAGGGTGCTCTAGCTAAGATTGCACATGCATGCAAACTAAAAATTAATTAGAATTAAGAACTTAATTTATATATATATTTCAAGAATAGTGAACTAAAGAGAACATCTCAAGATATGCAATGGCAAATATATATATATATATAGAGAGAGAGAGAGAGAGAGAGAGAGAGAGAGAAATGAGTTGGGGACCCCTTGCAAGTTGCAACTGAGCAAATAAGCAAAAAATATATATATAGGCAGCCTCGTACCCAAGGTAGCAGGGATGTGGGCATAACAAGATGCATATTCAGTTCAAAAATAGGAATAATTTTGACTGGTGTAAGGAATATAAATTGAACTCCCAAAAGGAGAAAAAAGAAAATAATTTATATTTATATATAAAAAAATCACGGATGTACATAGTCTCTGAAGCAAAACGAAAGAGAAAAAAGAAAAAAGGAAACAAAGTGGGAGGTAAGGCAACAGAGATATCATACCCCACATAGTAGTGAAAGAAGAAAGAAGAAAGTAGGAAAGAAAAGAAAAGAAAAGAACACAGCTTTATAGGGAATAAGGAGAGGGGTTGGATGATTGAAGTCTATTATATATGTATACTATATATATGCAAATGTAATTAAAAAGCTCTTCCATTAAAATTTTGAATGTACGTACATTTGTTTTTACTTTTCCTGTACAATGTCTTTACAAAAAGAAAAGGCAAAGATGCATGGGGGGACAACCAATATTTGACAGGACAGAGATCGGCTATGGTTTGCGGTGGAAGTGGAAATGGAGGTGGAATAATGATAATTATAATAATAATAATAGTAGAGAAGAGCAGATAGTTATAATCATGGAGGAAGCATATTCACTTTCCTCTTTGTCATCACTTTCTAAGGCATGATTAGATAAAAGTTCATCAATCTATATTTGTATATATAGCTTCTCTCCAATTCATTTCCATCAACTATATTTAATTTAATTTAATTTAATTAAAGCACTTCAATCACCTCCTTTTTCCTCTCTTACCTACTTTTGTCTAATACAAGCTTTCAATGATCCTTCCTTCCCAAGCTTTCTATAGATTCAAACTTTGAAATATAGTCAGAATTCATTTAGTTATCCAAATATTGAAAATAGATCAAATTAAAAGATCAATTACCTGTCACATGTATATATAAATATACATAACTCTCTACCCCTGTCTTTAAAAAAATTTATAATGATTCTGGCCTTTGATGAGTTGGAATGTCAAACCAATAATATCAAGTTATCTAGGATTCACTCATATGCTATTAGGTTTTATTTCTTATCACTTTAATTAAATGTTTAATTTTTATTGATTTGACCTTCCAACTCATCAAAGGCTATGTATATATATATATATTGGAAATGATTTTCCTCACGGATCCGTAGGGAAAACGGGGAATAAAAAATCCCCCAGGCTCTATGGTTTTACCAAAAAATCACTTCAGAATGAAATTGCCCCATGAATTCCGGGGACAATTTCGTTCAAACATTAAAAAAAAATAATAATAATAATAATGTGGGCTGCTAAGTCTATCACTCTCTCTCTCTCTCCCTATATATATATATATATATATATATATATATAGCTCTCATTTTGTCCATTGTGGACTACTGTTCAATTTGTCATTAATTGAAGTGAACATGGAACGTTCAAAAGACTTGTTTTGATTAATCAAGTATTGTTTCAAATCACATCTGCAATTATATTATATGAGTGATGAAATTAATTATGCTATCCACAGGATGAAGATATATAATTATTCTTGTACCCCTGACCGTCAATTTTCTTCAACAAACTCATCAAATATCATTAAGGAAAACAAGGCAAAGGGAAGAAGATTCAAAAATTATTCATTAGGATCTCAAAAGGGCCATTAATCTTTATTCTTTAATCATATTACTCTAGAGGATACACCATTATTAACACAAGTGATAGGATAATTAATATCATTTTGACTATAAAGGTTTTTGCAAGCAAAGCAAAATTGCTTTTTTTTTTTTTTTTAGTTTCATTCTTTTTCTTTTTTTTTTCTTTGATTATCATGGTCCAGCAAAATCGTTCTACACTCGAGTATATTTCGAAAGATGATGGCTCATTGGCTATCCATTAGAATTAAAGCTTTTTTTTTCCCGTCTAGGGACGATAGTACGTACTAGCGTTGCCAATCATACTCGGCAACTACATATAGCTATACTAATGTACGGCATTTAAATCGTACTTGCGAAAAAATTGTCGTCGCAATACTATCAACGACACTTACTTAGCAGCCGTCACTAAGTAGGCACGATTTGTGTCAGGGATCAACTCGACAAGTGCAATCAATAGCAGTAGCACTTCAGCTGCAACTACCGATCATAAAATCGAAATGCACAACCACCGTCGTTGGCCCAACCCTCTAGTCCTGGACAGTTAGCATATTTTTCCCATGTCCTAAGTATTGCAGATAAGCCCAATATAGTTTTTTTTTTTTTTTTTTTTTTCACGATTTCAGGCTCCAATTTCTGGAACCATTGCAGTGAAGCCCGTTACCCTTCAAGCCCATACAACCAATTCTTACCAACCCAATACCGTAAGTGGCTATGGTGGACCAACCACCTGCAATATCTTGACTCGTCATGCAAGAAGGGTCAACGGCAAGTGGGTTGGCGGGCGGGTTGGCAGGCGAGCAATTGGTGGTTGTACATTAGCATCTAACAAAATAAAGCCCTGGTGCACCACTTCAATTTTAACATGAACAAATGGCAACAAATGAAGAAACTAAGCAGACATTTGGCTGAGCAGAAGCTGATGTAATTAACAATTTTAATACAGTTTCGCATCACAGATGTAGTTTCCTTGTTAATTGGACTTCATTCTTTATTATACGTCTGCTTTACCTGTTTTATGGGTTATCAAGGCATTCTTAAGTCCACAGTTCCAGGATCGCCTACACCTAATACAGTAGAGTTTTGACAGGCATTTCACAGCAGACAAGGCAACATTTTACAACATAGCTAATTAGCTGCTGTAACATTATCGCACAAAATGGGGCAAAACATAAACTCAAGAAGGTCATATTCAAGCCTTTCCTTTTTCTTCTAACCTATTTATATTGTACCATACAAGCGATTATAGAAAATTTCATTGTCACTGGAAATGAAACTCCTGCAACAAGAATTATATGCCATTTTCTAGGAAATGCATATCATACAAAAGCAAGACAGAAGGGGGAAAAAAAAAAAGCAAGCACAGGTAACAAGCAATTAAAATGACATAATGAAGGCATGTAACTTTAATATAGCATTAGGCTATTCATGTGGTTTAATTACATATAGACCTGCATGGCAACAAACTTAGACTGACACAGGGGACAATAACTGATCTTACTTTCACAATTTTTACAAAGGCAGAGATGCTTACAAGGTATTAGAAGCATGCAAACCTCATTCACTCTGCAAAGCTTACAAGTCATCAACTCTTTCATGTCATTATTCTCCTTTGAAAGCAGATGAAAATCAATAGCATGACCATTACAACATGAAGCAGTATCATCCACCTCACTGTCGCCACACCCTTCTTTGCTATCTCTACTTTGAGCATAGACTTGCTGAAGATTAACCTTGAGGGCATTTATCAGACTTTCATTGTATCTAGCTCGTTGCTGCCAAGCACCTGCTTCCATGGATAATTGCTCCATTCGCTCTTCAAGTTCCATATTCCTCTTGTTAATGCTCTCTACCTCCGCTTCTTTTTCACGAAGTTTTTCTAGAACTTTTTCTTCCACAAGTGAGAGAGTCTGGAGTTGGTTAGCCTGAACCTTGTCTAGGATAGTTTGCCTCATTCGGTCACCCTATCGGAAATACCAAACAGTCAACAACAATTTAACAATATAAATATAATCAATAATCAAATCATTGGAAAAGAACTTTCTCTGAATTTTTCACACTATGATTGGCCCATTAAGGAAAGAGGAAACATAATGAAAAAAAAAATTAAAAAAAAGGTTGACCATGGGTAGAACAATGCAGAGTTAAAAGAAGCAGTAAGCTAAGTTTCATCGAATGTGCTGCTGCTACAATTCCATGCCTAGACCAGTTTTCTCTCTCTCTCTCTTTAAATTATGTCCTTGGTCTATCTTTCCATGTACTTGTAAATCTAAATGGTTCAGGGTACATTAAACCCACATTTGTTCAGGTGGAGGTTGTGAGCATCAAAGAGGTAAATACTTTCACAGATCAAATTTCACTTTTCCTGAGTGGTGGTTCAGTAACTATTCTCAAAAAAAGCACAAGTATATCAGAAGGGAAGCTGGCAGGAAAAATAACTCATTGACTGTAGGAACTTGAGCAGGGAAGTTGCAGCCAGAGAAGGCTCTTGAGAACGAGAAGGTTAAAAAATCTCATCTATTAACTTCAAAGAGATTTACTTACCAAAAAATGCATCTCCATAACTAACCCTATTATAACTGCATGCTATGAATCCCTTAAAGCATCTAGAAAATCTCATAAAAACAAACATCTGAACAAATATAGAGGCAAATTCCCATACAGTCAAGCAACTAAGACAGATACAGTTAACCCTCATCCTAACATCCCACAGTCATTTTAAAAAAAGTAATTAAATAAGGCAAAGACCACCAGATCCCATAGATAGAAAGACATAAAGATTCAATTATGATTAATGCACTAAGATCAAATAAAATTGAAAAGAAATTGTCAAGCAATAGAAAGACCTTATTATAAAAGAAAAACCTCAGTAATTGCATAAACTTCCCAAATTAGTGAATACGATGTTAGAAAGAGAACCTAGTAAGTTTACCATAGTCCATCATTCAATTCAATTGAATTCTTAGATATGATTTATTCCAAAACAAGCCTTTGCGAAATCATGTAAACTTTGATATCACTGCATTTATTTCAAAGTGAACTCTTTTTTATGTTAAAAGAGTTGATTTCTAGCAACTGTGCACACTGCAAACATCAGAATTGACCGAGTAGAACTCAATTTAATTGCATTCTTGCATTTTTAGACTTTCCAAACTAGGGTCATGTACATCACACATTACACTTGCATAGGGAATTTAGCAACAAAAATTGCAGCACGTCCCCATAATAACACAAAGGAGTTGAAAAGAATAAACTTTATGCCTTCAACCTACATGTGGAACATATCGACAAAACAGATCCATTTATGGAAAAAAAATTTTCCAGAATCATGTCATGTAATTACCTTACACAGCTGTCGTGTTCGAAAAAGGTACAAACGAACATAAATTACATAAACAACAGCAAGTTTACACAACAAATAAAGCACATTCAATAAGGCTGAAACAGATATAAAACACTGAAACTAGTAAGTAGTAATAAGTTCATTATCAGATGCTTTAAACACAGACCTGAACCTTGAGGAACCTATCAATCTCAGCATCCTGTCGTTGTAATTCGCGATCTATATCGTCCCCAATGAGTGAAATCAAAGCCGAATCACCAGATGATGAAGCACGGGTATTGTCAAGGGACAAACCTAAACCAGTTGAAACTGATCGTGCTTGTAAGAAATCAACCGATGAAATTTGAGAATTATTCTCCAAAAAATCTTGCTCCTTTAACTTCTTTCTCTTGGGTTCCAGCCCATAATTATTCCAAGGCAAATCAACTCCCCCATCACTTCCATCAGCCACAGTAGGCGGACCCGGTGCAAACCCCACAACATGAACTACAAGATAAACAACACCCATAAGTTCATATCAAGATGCCAAAGCCTAATAAAGTTTGAGATTTAAATGAAGTTATGCAGTTAACTAGTTCAAGACTGAGCTTGGTTTAGCCTATAAATGAGGTAAACAACTATTAAAAATTCCTAATTTTAGTACTCTATGGCTAAAAAGCCAAACAACGAAACATGCAAAAAAAAAAAAAAAAAAACAACAACAACCTTTAAAAGGAAAATAGAGATAACTTACAAGGAGGCGGGATATAAGGAGGATGCTGAGACTGATCTTGCAAAATAACAGGGTTATAATAAACCTGACCGTCAATTGAGTACAAGTTCCTGAATATAAAAGAAAAATATATATAAAATAGGAAATTGAAACAAAAATTAAGCCGAAATTAACGCATAAATGTGAAAGTTATTGTTAGGGTTTTGAGAGAAATTAAATAATAATGAAATAAAGTTTTGATCTTTAAAAAAACAAGCAAGCTTACCTCAAGTTCTTTGATTGTTGTTGTTGTTGGTAGTGTTGTTGGAAGTGGTTCTGAGGAAGAGCCATGGACATGGGGCAGAATTCAATGTGAAATCACAATAAGAAAAGATGGAGCTTCTTTGTCAATTGAAGAAAGAAAGAAAGAAAAAAAGAAAATGGCGAGATGGCCGATGGGTGGGAATTCTTCCTATTTCCTAGAAGGTCCTTCAACTATCGTAAATTTATCATCCACTCATGTAAGTTTTGCTAAATTGCTTATTTGGGTCTTTCAGTTTTTTTTTTTTTTAATATCTTTGGGTCTTTTAATTGATTGACAGTTTGTAGCTATAAAACTGAGCCAAGCCCATCTACCACATTGTTTTCTTCGGCCCTGCAAATAGCTCTTTGGACCTAATCCACACAAGGAAGTATAAAAAGCATGGTAATTTACGGTTCACGATGTAAATAAGACCGTAAATTTACTTTGGAAAAATCATATTTTTAGTCCCTTAATTATTCGTATTTTTTTTTATTGAGTCTATATATTTCAATTTGGATACATTGGATTCCTATACTTTTATTTATTTTTTCATTGAGTCCTTATATATTTATTTTTCTACACATTGAATTCCTCCGTCAAAATTTCAGTTCCTATATTTTAACATTATATCTAATTAAGTCCTTGTAAAATATATAATTGACTCCCTATATTTTTTAATTGTACTAAATAAATTCTCAACAGTTTCATTTTTAGCCAATTAAATCCTTATTTTTGACTTTTTTTTCTCTTAATTATTAAAATCTTAAAATACATATTCTTTCATTACTTTTTTTCTCATATAGTTAAAATATAGGTAATTTATTTCTAATAAATTTCCATTAATAAAAAATAAATTATACTACTTAAATCCTTACAATTTTTATTTG
>CATIWK010037921.1:0-28059 GCA_949634005.1 Mallotus japonicus | reverse complement strand
TTCAAGCTTCTTGGGTCACAAGAGAGGTGCTTGCAACCACACTTAATTGAAGGCAATGACGTGATTGGAGAGCTTTGGTGTTTCAAACCAGAGGCCATACACTTGGGTGGCTTAGCATTGATTCAAGAAGGCAATCCATTGTAGTAGATTATTGTGGTCTACATCAAACACTTGGGAAATAGGTAAGTGATTCCGCAACTTGATTTCCTAAGTATAAATTATACATGTGATGTATTTGTTTAGTTGTGTCTTATATTGCAATATGGATCTTGGGAGTGGAATTCTTCATGTGATGAAGGGTTATGATAAAGCAAATTTTTTGAAATTTTCCCTACTTAGGTTTGTGCTCACCACACAATTCTCAATGGCCTAAGTAGCTTAACCGATTCCTTTCACTTCTATCCCCTCTTCATCACCTGCAGACTCATTTGCTTGCCTATATTGTGCAAGATTTGCTTCAGCTATATTACCAAACTCCTCTTCTGCTCTCTCTCCTCTAGATTTATTTCACCTTTGTGCTCCCTTATCTAGCTCTTTTTTTTGTGCAGCCTTACTCTTTGTACTTTTTGCTATTCTATTTATATTCCTACCAAAATTTCTTACTGTTGCCCTAATCTTTTTTCCTAACTATTTTGCTCACTTGACACTTGTGGGACCATATTTTCAGCATTTCCAATTTTTACACTCTGTAGATAAACTTGAGTTATTGCATACACACATTAATATATGAATACACTAATGCTATGTTTGGATGCAAGAGATTTGAATATGGATTTAGATTTCAATTAAATCTCTTGTTTGAGAACTACATGGATTTGTATCTACAAATCCACAAGGGATTTGAAACAAAGCCACAAGGGATTTGATAGCTCATTTAATGAGGATTTGAAATGACATGTAATTATATGTTATTTGAAATCCTTATATTTGAAATCTAAGATTTCAAATTAAATGTTTGCATCCAAACACACTCTCATATTTAATCAAATAAATCCACATGCAATTAAATATTTATGTTATATATTTTAATGTTCTTACCACAAAGTGCATAATAAAGAATATCAAAAGAAAAATTTTTAACTTTATACAACAAATAATGACAAACAATAATTACCAGAGGAAATATTAATTACTTTGAGACCAATTTATGCATGTATAAAAAAATCCAAACTAAAATAGCAAAAAAAAAAAATACCTAATTTGTTGATAACTAAGATTCCACAAAATATAAGAGCAAAAATTACCTTGGTTCATTTCTTATATTAGTGGTTTAGTTCATTTGTTAGTCATCAGATCTTCAATCTTTGTAAAATCACAATGCAATGGTTTACTATTCTAGTGGCTTTTAATTTTCCAATGGCTTACTGCAAATTCTTTGTTTTTCGAAACAATTTAAAGTGTCGAGAGAAAATTGTGTAGATTTCAACATGGCGTCAATGATGATTTCATAGGGGAATTTTGATTTAAGGGAATTTATGAATTTGAGATAAGATTTCAAAAGGATGAAAAAATGAGAATTGATAATTTATGGGGAAATGAGATTCTTGTTAAAGTTCGCTTTTTTTTTTCTTTTACTTTTGGTATTCTTACATGGCAATCTAGTGAGTTTGAGAAAATAACACACTTCTTTTTTTTTTTTTTTTTTAACAGCAAGAAAATAACACACTTCATTTGTTGGATGATTGTATAGAAAATGATTTATAAATAACGTAGTTAGCGAGTTGAGGTGTTTAAATGACACAAATATAAATAAAAGTGTCAAAATGATAAAAATGTCAAGTATATGAGGTTGTGTATGCATTACGCTTGAAAATAAATAGTTTCTGACAAATCCATGCGCAAGTTGGGCATCAGCCGATGATGGCCACCTTAGAACTTCTATGGAGCGGGCAGCTTCGTGTCTGCGACCACCACCTCCGCCACCGACAACTAGTAGCACGAAGAAAATGGGTGTTTGAATGTGCAGCTTTAAGCAAACAAGGGCAACGATTTTTGTCTTCTCTTGCCATCGCCACTGCTGAAGGAGATACCACAGCCACAAACCGTTTGATTAAGAAATTTGTTGCAGCATCACCTAAATCTATAGCTCTCGACGCACTCTCTAATCTTCTCAATCCTCGCTCCTCTCACCCTCACCTCTCTTCGCTCGCTTTTCCTGTAAGTTAGTTAATCTCTCCCACTCCACTTCTTGCCATTGAGCCTAAGCTCTTACATTACCCAATTGACCATGTTTTGCAGCTGTACTCGAAGATTGCAGAAACAAGGTGGTTTGATTGGAATCCAAAGCTAATAGCTGATCTTGTTGCTTTTCTTGATAAACAAGGCTACCATTCTGAATCAGCAACTCTAATCTCTGATTCTGTTTCTAAATTACAACTTAAAGAGAGAGATCTTGTTCTTTTTTATTGCAATTTAGTCGAGTCTCAATCCAAACATAACTCCATCCGCGGCTTCGATGATTCTTATGCTCGTTTAATGAAACTGGTCTGCAATTCCAACTCTGTTTATGTAAAAAGGCAAGGCTACAAGTCAATGATTAATGGGTTATGTGAAATGGGTAGGCCTAGAGAAGCACAAGTTTTGATTGAAGAGATGAGAGGGAAAGGAGTGAAGCCATCACTGTTTGAGTTTAGGTGTGTCGTGTATGCATATGGAAAGTTAGGATTGTTTGGAGAAATGAAGAGGTTGCTTGACCAAATGGAAAAAGGAGGGTTTGAGGTTGATGTAGTTTGTTCGAATATGATTCTTGCATCATTTGGAGCTCACAGTGCACTTTCTGAAATGGTATTATGGCTTCAAAAGATGAAGGCTTTAGGTATTCCATTTTCATTGAGAACTTGCAATTCAGTCTTGAATTCTTGTCCTACAATCATGTCAATTGTGCAAAACTCAAATGATTATCCCACTTCATTCCAGGAGTTGATGACGATTTTGAGTGAAGCTGAGACCTTGTTGGTTGCAGAAATTGCTGGATCTTCAGTTTTGAACGAGGCAATGAAGTGGGATGCATTAGAGACTAAGTTGGATTTGCATGGCATGCACTTATGTTCAGCTTATTTGATAATGTTAATGTGGATGGAGGAGATGAGAAAAAGATTCAACAGTGGAAATTATGGGATTCCAGCAGAAATTACAGTTGTTTGTGGTTCAGGAAAGCATAGCGTTGTAAGAGGAGAATCACCTGTTAAGTGTATGGTCAAAGAGATTATGGCCCGAACAAGAAGCCCTATGCGAATTGATAGGAAGAACATAGGATGTTTTATTGCTAAAGGAAAAATTGTTAAAAGTTGGCTGTGCAAATGAAAGTAAACTTCCCGTGTTGTACTGTATTTTACAATGAAACTTATCACAGCAATTGATTCAGGCATGAAATGCATAGAAGGGCATAGCAACGCCCTCTGTAGAGTATATTACATACACTTCATGCCAGCATACTCGCACAATATCAACTCGAAGAAGTGCCAATCAGAAAACAAGATCCCTTTATACCTTGATGACTCGTTAAAATAAGCTCTAGGGAATTCTCATCCAGATAGGAAGAGATTTCAGCATCGAGTAGAATGCTCCAAATTCTCATAGACAAGCCTCCTCTCTTGCTATCGCACCATTAGACTGCCCATTTCTCTTTCCATTTCATCTCTATATAAAGGTAAGAATCAAAAGCAAATAGAAATAGAAGTTGCAACAGATAATCACATGAAGCTATGGAGTTAGTTAAGTTACAAGTGAAACATAAACATGCAGAAAATAAAAGCAACATGGAACGGTGCACTGGATTAAAAAAGGGGGATAATGCATTGTTGATAATTTACTGGATGCTATGGTCACCAACATACATGTATCATTAACCTACAAAACATTATACGGTGTTGCTGTACAGCAGAAACTATCATACATACATGAAAGATGTACAACTGAAAAATAGCTTTCCATGAAACAAATAGGCTTTATGATTAAACAGGATCAGTTAAAATATTTCCAACTGTACAAGACAGCAAATCCATGGAACTTCGAGCAAGGTGTGCACTCACTACTATTCTCCTCTGAAATTTGAGCTCTGTTAATTTAAAATATTTCCAACTGTGGAACCTCCAGCAAGGTGTGCACTCCCATTCTCCTCTGAAATCTATGCTCTGTTTCCAGTGAAGGTGTTCAACCTCCCATTGCTGCCTGCCACCTTCAAAATTTCTTGATTCTTCCACTCTCGCCTTCCTTAGGTTTAATCTCTCAACATGCCTAAGCATCAACAGTGGATACTCCAAATTTCATGTTTGTTTTATGGCAGTTTTCACATGGAAATACTCCGTCACATCTTTCTTCTTCAGCAACAAAGCATATGACAAAACTGAAATGAGTATATAGATCTTCAATCATTTGAAGCAAAAAGAACGCTAGCCACAAAAAATATAAGCAGAGAAAAAATTCCAATGCAATTGTTTACATCCTTGCAGAAATATAATCCAAAAGCAGGATCAATGACCCTTGCAAATAAGAAGCACCATGCACTTGTTGACGATCTCAGATAAGTCCATATCAATAGTGGCTTATTATTTTAATGAATCATTTCTTTGGACAGAATAAGATTATGTGAACCACTACCCACAGAAGCACAAAAAAAAAGGACAAAATAAATAAATGAAGAAGAAAGGTTTATCTGCAACTCTATGGCCATCGCTAAGAGATATTTATAGAAGTTTGAAAACAAGTAAAAAGAATGTCCAAAGAACAAGATATGACAATTATCTGCTGTTGTCAGTGTACCATTAAAGGCAAAACTAACATGTTCTAAGCTAAGAACATAAAATTCAGAATGTCATAGGCAAGAAGCAATATCAGAGTTCCAGATGCAAAAGCAATGCACCTCTCAACCATTTGAGCAAGCACCATGGCCTATGAAAGAAATACTGAAATAATCACCGACTCATCAAGAAGCCATGTCAGAAAACTCTTCTTATTTAACACAGCGAAGTTTCTATGTGATCAAAGCGACCATAATGATTGTTGAAGAGCTAACAAATGATGTTTGACATATGTAAAATCTATGATGCACAGAAACTTCAACTAGTAGGTGTTTTCCCATGTTGGATTTCATGAAATTCCTCAGAAACATTTTGGGGCTAATTCTGCAAATTTAAAAATTAGAAAAAACATTTCCAACTTGAAAAATACATCTCTTCAGTCTTTTTTCTAAATAACAAAGAAAATAAATTCTAAAGGAATTTCATATTTTTCTTAACTAAACAAAATAATTTATAATTATACTATTAACTAATGGTAACATATATATATATATATCCCTCTATTTTAATATTTACACGTTTCCATTTCCTATGATTTTAGAAAATACCCCTTCATCATATTTGTTTTCACGTTACCCCATATCCATGTTTCCATTTCCGTGCAACTTAGTGTAAAATTAAAAATGCATGCATAAATTAAAAGTCCTTCCTTAAAGAAAGGGAATAATAAATTTTAAACTGTAGTTATCCCTAGCAACACACAGAGAAAAAGGACTTGTTAAATCACAGCAGTCAAAGCATTATTTCACATATTTTAAAAAAAAATGCTAGATGCAATTAGAGAATTCCAAGTTTAGGAACTATTTTAATTGAATTATTAGTTATGAAATTTGTATTCTCTTGCTCTTGTAATTATCATTTTAGCAAGTATAGGATTTAGTATGATTTAGAAACCCTATTATTACTAGGAATTCCTAGTAGTAGTTATATGTTTTTCCTAGTTAGAATTGGTTTAATTTTTCCTAGATTCAGATTTCTAATTCTGTAGTATTAAAATTATTTTTAGGGTTCTATATATATATATACTTATATAGGCCAGCTAATATATATATATATAAATATATTATACACTTACACTTATATAGGCCAGCTATTTACAGTTAAGTGTGATGTTATGAATTGATAATTTCAGCAATTAAATATATTTCTTCAACTTGTGTGCTTTCTTTAGCCTTGTGCTTTTCCCATAGTTGTGGGTGTTGATTTCTGTTTGTGTCTATTTCCTTAGTGGTTCTACATCATTGATTGTATGCATTTCTTTATATAGGACCTTTCTAGCGCATCCTAATCATTCAGCCCATCCAAATCTTCAGGTACTTCATATAATAAAAATATACTATTGAAGCCATTTATTCAACTTTGGTCATTCACCCAATAACCGAGGATGCCCATGAGATCATGAGCTAGACTCTAGATATATATAAGAAAAATAATAACTAGTTCCCCTATAAATTTTCAATTGTTTGATCCTTTTATCCACCTTTTTTTTTTTTTTGGCAATAGAGAACCATTACAACCTCATTAAATGGCAAGATAAAATCAAATGCCTTATTTAAGCACATAAAAAAATAATAATTCATCTTACCTTACCTAACTTCTTCCAGTAAGAAATTCCCAATTTTAAAAAAATTAAAACCATGGCATCCACCATATATACATCCTTCCAAGATTTTTGTGTGAAACTGCTTCAGCAATCAAGCGACGTGCTTGGCCTTCCACAGCTAGAGGTAAAGAGGGTGCTGCTCCAACACCAACAACTACTCCTTGCAGCCTTGCTTCAATATTATTAATGGCTCGCTGCAATGCTCAGCACAACACACTTCAACAAATTAGATAGTTTTTATAAACTCTAACCTCAAACCACTGTTAAATCTAAACCATCAGGGTAAAAGTAATAACTCACAGATTCACTTAGACAAGTCAACATAATAATTCAAAATTAAATAGGTCTTACAGAGGGAAAAAAAAAAGTTGAAATGCAAACTTGTAAAAAACTAAAGAAGGTAACCTGTGCATGTGGGTTCTGAACTTCTACCCCGCTGGATTTATGAGTTTTTGTCCACTCCACCAAAGGATCATGAATGAAAGTTTCAAGAACACTCATCAAAGTCTCCCTGTGTGTCCTCAGTACTGAAAGTGTGATTTCACACACCCGTAAAAAGATGCCTTCATATCCAGTGATACCCAAGCCATCAATCATGTTCTGCAGGATGCATGCAACAGTCCTCACAAGAATAAAAATCAAAATCGAAAAATCACATGTAATAAGAAATGATCCAGAAATATGCAATAGTTAACACAGTGGATATGCTATTGGATACTTGGAATATATTTTTCTACAGCCTACAACACAATTTTGGAGAAAATTCTGAAGAGTCTCTATAAATTTAATTAGGAGGTATTTGCTTTCATCTTTCACTTGGAAAATAATCATATTCCAGGAGATATCCAACAAATATAAATGAAAGTTGAGGGTATTCTAAAAATGTAAAAAATACTGGTTACCTGTGTTAATCTAAAAGGAACAAGTTCGGGCTTCTCCAACTGCAATCCTTTGTCAAATAGGCAGCTAAAATCCACATGAACACAATCACCTGTAGTGGAGTCAAAGAGAATGTTTTCACCATGTCGGTCACCTAGCCCCACTATATGCCCAACCATTGACCAAACTGCAGTAGTATGTGCATAAGCAACCCGAGCCCTAAACCAAGCAGCTGGCTCAGAAAAAGTGGTCAAGAACCATTTGTGAAAAACTGGAGGAAACATTGGAAGTATCTTGTTCTTCAACATCTCGTCTTCTGGCATTTTACCTTGGCATTGATCATAAATCCGTTTAATCTGAGGATTGGTCTTCTGCCTGTCAAATTTTCCACAGGTTACGTATAGGTCTTGAAGAATATGCCGGAGTCCTCGAGTGTAGGGCACCCATTCCACCATACCACAGTCTTCTGTTAAAGGGATTACTGCAAAGGTGCGGATATAGAGTTTCCTTCGTCTGCTTTCTGGATATTTGGATAACAATCTGTTTATCATTGCATTGAACTCCATCATACGAGCATCTTTCCTAAGGTCATCCTTAGGTTTGCAGAGAAATGGACGTTCAACACCATCACTACCCAACAGAACAATCTGAATATACAAAACAGGCAAGCAGTCATTTAAATGGTGGGCGACATATTACAAGGTGAACAACTAAATCAAGGAAATTTATGTGAAATTACCACAAACTAATCTCATGCTCAAAAATGATCCATGCCAAGAAAGTAACACAATCTAATGAAAAGAATGGGAATCCATTCCAGTTGAAGTGCATCAAAAACTTATGACCTCATTCAAGAGAACTGAATATGGTATTCAGACAAAATAAAACAAAATATATAAAAGTATATCTAAACAATTATGTGAAACCCTTTCAACTAGTAGTTGAAAGTAAAGAACCATTCAACTGAAAAGCACAAGCTATTGAGTGGGGTATCAGAAATGGTTTACCATCACTAACAGGCTCACTCCAGAATATTTAATTAACAAGATGAGGTTGCCACGGATTGAACCCTGGACCTTTCAATTATAGAGGCTCTAATAGCATGTCAAAGAACCATTGAACCCAAAAGCTTAAGTTGTTGGGTGAGGCCCCATGAATTGTTTTATTATCACTAGTAGAAACATTTTACAAGTTCAGGTCATCTATCAAAACTTCAAGTGCAGGCTGCGGACACAAAATTATGTAGTATACATATGAATCAATTGGTCAAAAATTTGTGCAACTACGAGGAAACAGAAAAATGCACCCCAAAGAAAACATTTCTGAAACTAAAATCATAAGACTGCATACCTTTTTAGGTCGTTGAAGAGATGAAAGAATCTCAGCCTCATCAGAAATTCCTGAAATTGTTGGAAGATCTGAGGCAGAGAACACATCGGAGGTAAGTGAATCAGTTAGGCTGACATTACATGGTGGCAAACTAACAGTAAGTGATTGTTGGATTGGCATAATAATTCCCAGTGGCATCATCCTCTTTAAGGAGCTGAATTCAGTAGAAATATTAATTGTCCGTGCCTTTGGTTGGCCTGGGTGGAAGCACAGCTTTATCAGATGATCGATTAGGCTAGCAAACTGAACAAACAAATTATTGCCACTGTTTCCTTGGCCAAACCCCTTTTTTGCATCATGTATGATTGCTGCAGCTGCCTCCCTTCTTGAAGGGACTGTGGATTTTGAAACAGCTGCCATAATCCACAATGCTTGTTGTGGGTATTGCCGGAGGACAGAGGTGATGATGCATTTGGTCAATTTAACAATTTCATCATTCTGGTGACACACTCTAGAGACCAACTGAGGCAATACTGTTAACCACTGATATGTTGGCAAATCCTTCAAACAGCCTCGCATGATACTCATTACCTGCAAAAGAATAAATGGAAAAGTATGACTGAGGAAAGGGTTTTAAATGCAGTTCACACAAAAGAAAGCAAAAAGTATTTTTTGTATCCATAATTAATGTACCTTCCCATGAACCTTTCTCAAATCTTCATTGGATGATGGGCTACATTTGAGATAAATGCTCCCAAATTCGAACCATAAGGTTAGCAACCTGGGAAGAGCTTGAAAGAGGTTCTTGTGGCCTTTATGAAGCCCCTTAGCATAGAATAATAATACATCAGGCACATAATACCACCAATGCTTCTCGGTGCTGGAAGGAGAAACAGAAGAGGCCAATGGCACTGATCTGGAACCTCGTTCAGAATTGTCTTCTTGACGTTTCCTGGCATCAACAAGCACCGCATCACAATACTTAGCTAGATAGAAGAATCCTTTATCCCATTTTGGCTGCAGTTCTCTCACCCTGGTATAAAGTGTAATGACATCTTCCTTCTGCTTTTGTCCGGTGTAATGTATCCATCTGGTATATAGGAGGAGAGTCTTTGCGATATCTTGATTTTCATTCGATGCTTGAGTATCAGAGAGTGGAGGTTGGGGATTCAGTGGAACCAATGAAAGAGAAGTAATAAGTGACCTTGCAGCAGAGCCTACAGCTTTCTCAGGCATGTGCAGGAGAGCTTGTTGCAATTCTGCAATAGCACCATCTGATCTCCTAGTACTCCACAGAAGCTTGGCTTTTTCCATGTGAACATTAGGTGCACCTGATGCCTGCGCCTCTAGAATTGTTCGGTTTGCTGTCTCATAATGACCAGCCAAGCGACAGAGCTTTGCATATTGAAGCCAGCAGTTTCCCACTTGAGCACCAAGACCACTAGCACCAAATACCAATCTCCGGAAAGCTAAAAGCGGTTCTCTTGCCCAGAGTGAAGATTGTGTAAACCTAAGCCGGTTTTCCCAGTTATCTATCAATTTTTTGAATTCCAGGTCACCAAGATCAAACTTTTTCTCCAAGAAAGAGCCATCACCAAGAAAAGAATGGAAGTCTTCCAACTCCCTTAGTAAGTGAAGTTTCACAATAAATGGGTAAGCACGCATATAGGAATCCATGCCCGCCGCAGCAAGAGGAGCAATCAGAGCTTGTTTGGACAATGCAATCCTCTCAGCAACTGAAAATCGATCCTTTTTCATCATAGCCTGGACAATCTTTGCCACGTTCATGTCGAAGCAAGCATTACTCTCAGAGCTGCTACACATTAAACCTTCTTCATCAGCCCCACTAAGATACTCATCCATCAGGTCCCACTTGCCAAGTCTCCATGCTGCTTGCACACCTTGCATACACCATGTCTTCTTGTACTGAGGAAACCTAGAAATTAAACCATCCACATGAGTAACCATGGTCTGAAGGTGGCACATGTTCAGCAGACAGTTAAGGACATCTGAATGCCTATATACTGATGTGGGTTCCATCTGCAAAGCTTGCTCACAAAAAGTTAAAACCTCTGCCCAATTTCCTCCTTTTTTGTTTATTAACAGCTGATCCTGTAAGCTTAATGATTTACGTAAACATGCCAAGCCAGATAGACCATCAGGTTCATCTAGACAGCTGTATATTTCCATCAGGTAAGAAACATCTTCATCCTCGAAAATGCCACTTCTCTCAGCAGCAGGGTTAAAGGAGCCAGACTTTTCTCGTACATGAGACTCGAAGTACATCAACGACCTCGCATAAGCCTGACAACTATAAGAGGCTCTAGCAAGGGTTAGCTTTGGAATCACAAGCAGAAGCTCTGAAACATATTTACATTGTGAAAGGAGTTGATCCTGATCCATCAAAGAAGCTGAACTTGGATCTTTGGACCTGGAAGTTTGCTTCTTGGAAGCTGATAATTGTAAAGATTGGGAAAGAGCTAGTTCTTGCTCAAAGTCATCCACCCATTGGCCAAGATTATCTAGGAGAGTGAACACAGCTTGAACACATACTTCACTTTGGCCACTACCAATAACATGATTCACAGCACCAGTGTACTCTGAGGCAGCCGCATCAAGAACAGATAGTATTTCTTCAGCTATGCCGAGTCGGGCCTCCTTGGTACCATGACAAACAGCATTTAATACTAAATAAGGCAGCAGATAAATTGCTATTTGCATATCATGACGCACTATACCCCGACAAGCATTAAATATGCTTGCACGAGACCCAGTGGCATGAGCAGTCAGTTTTTTAATCCAAGAAAATATCCATCTTCTGAATGACATTGATGGAAGGTAAATTGGTCCAGCTGATGTCAAATCAGCTGCATTTGGAAGCTGAAATCTAGAGGTTAGGCAAGGGGCTATTATCTCTTTGACATAGTTAGAGAACCGGCCCCACAATCTCTGACCCCTACTATTCATTCCACTGCTATTTTCAGTACTCTTCTCCTTCATTGGTTGTGACAAAGCAGCAGCAATATTCTCATCTAATGATGCCCCACATCCTGCAAACTTTAGTAGCTCCTGTATTGCCAATGCAGCTGAGTCTTGAACAACGGTATCAGGTGCAGCCCTAAAAGCCCTAGCCAAATGTTTATGGATCAACTCAAAGATAAGATCATCATCTGAACATTCAATTTTAAAGCGTTGGCATGAAAATCCCTTCACCTTGGCAGGGTCAACTGCACCCAATGCTCCAAGACAATCTGCACAGACCAACTTCAACCGCTGCCCCACCACAGTCCTTGATTCTTCTGCACATCCTCTTAGTAAGGATGTGATTAAAGAGCTCAAAATATCTGTGTCTGCAGCAACTTCACCTGTAATTAAAGCTGTAATGTCTTCCCTTCTCAGGATTAGTAATTTGTTCAACTCACATGCTACCATATACCTCACATTCAAGTTCTCATGGTTCAAACCATCAACAACATCTCGCAATTGATCCCTCAGAGTCATTGAACCACGTGCTTCCTGAATAGCTTCATTTACTTCCATTAGAGCAGGAATACTAGGTAAAGGAGGGAACTCACAAATATGTTGCTTCAATATACTTCTGTTCTTTAACACAAGTTCTTCCAAAATTTTAACGACTTTATTCAAATGCATGGAAGGATTTTCTTTGTATCTTTCCAAGATGGGAATAAGGGCAGCAAGAACTTGAGAGATTACATGTTTAGTGCTAGATGGTGATTTGTTTGCCAATTGCATAATGAAAAAATGCAAAGCAGAAAGACCTTCACTTTGCAGTGATTCTTTATCAATTGCATGCATGAGAAGAACCATTAGTTTTGGGACATAAGTATTAAGCTGAGAGCCCATCATTTCAATCAGCATCTTAATACGTTCCAAAGCTTGTTTCTGTATGAAAGAATCTTCCGCATGAAGCATTTTTCTATCAATACTGTTGAGGAGGCCAACAAAATGATTCCTCAAAAAGCCTGGAAGATCCTCTGCCCCTGTCAGAACTTTAGCAATTTCTTTTATCATCTCAGGCACTCTTGATAGCCTGCAAAGAGAGACAAATAACATACTTGGAAGAATGACCAACGATAGAGAGAGATTAAAAAAGGAACGTTAGCCCATATATAAGCTAAAAGATATCTATATCTTCATTTGGAGCTCATAATTGAAATAAAGAGAGAAGAAACAAAGAAAAGGCCATCGTTTTGTTATTATCACATTAAACTGGTCATCAAAAGGAACATTGAGAGCTTTCCCTTCAATATTTTTTATAGGAAATGACTATTTTGGGCCCCAAAACCCCAAGCCCACAAATTTCTGGCTGCCAATCTAAAACTACGATATTATGATCCAGTAGCCGACAACAACTACAGAACATCTGCAAGAACTCAGCAAAAAAACTCAAAATGCTGCTAATTTTGTCAAACTCAAGGTTAAAACTAGGTATGTGGTTTCTAATAAAACCAAATTGCTCATAATAATACAGTCAGATTAACAAGTGCAAAAACATGGAGAAGTTTAGAGTTACTGAATGCGTTAAAGAAGAGCAGAAATGAGGCCCCTTCCCCAAGGCCAGCCCTCCCCCCAAACCAAAAAAAAGAAAAGCAAATGAATAAACAAAGAAAAAACTTGCAATTGTGATTTTTCTATTTTACATGAAATTTTGAAATTTATACCTTTGACCTATCTCAGATAAATCACCACTATCTTTAAAGCATACAAGTTCATCTAAAAGCGCAGGTAACGCGGCTGCAAATATTTCTTGGTTGTCTGAACCAGTCTGATTGTGGTAAAACTGCAAAGTGGACAGTAATTCCTGCCTATTTGCATGATGGAGGGCAAAAGCAAGCACTTTCGGTAGCCAGTTCACTATAAGAGGCACCATGTCAGTGTTTACATGCTTAGCTAACTGCAATAATGCAGGAACCGCTTTGTCATTATCCTGATGAGACACCACAAGCTTTGGAAGAACTATGGGAATCATTTTCTCAACAAGTTCCTCCATCGCAATATCACATACAGCTTCCGCAAACTCTCTGACCATTTCTGGTCGACTTGTGAGGCTCATTGTTAGATAGTCAAAGAATTCACTTTGGATGTGAACAACTTTTGAAAGGATTGCTTCAAATCCTCCTCTAAGATGGAAAAAACAAGATTTCTTTATTAGCCTTGATGCGTTCATTCTTATGGTCACATGTGGATTATCAAGTTGATCAACCAACAAGATAAGCGAATTCAAGAAAAGTTGACTGGAGATATCAACTGCGATCATAATTTGTGCTGTAGATTCGAGAAGAGTCTCAACAAGTGATGGATCCTTAGCTGCCATTAAAGCATGCTTCAGTATATCCAAAAATTTCTGTTCCTTAGTTTCATCTGATAACTCCTCATCCAAAAATAGACAACTCAACACAGAATCTTCAAGAAAGTAACTGATCTGAGAGCAAAATGCTTCCCTTACAGCCTTCTTAGTATTGAGCAGTAGAAATTCAACACATCTAATCCATTCATATCTTGTCTTAATTAGATTACTGGCTGTAATATGCAGAAGGATACGGCGAATATTTCTCACACAGCCAACTTGAACCTCTTCCAAAGAATCATCATAAAGAAGTTTTAAAAACAGGGAATGGAGACACATGAAATCACAATTTGCACCTGCTTCTACACTTGGCATATCAGGTAGTTGTATGATTTTAGAGTAGTCCTCATGATCAGGCACAACACTTTTTTCACATGTTGAACACCAGAATCCTTGCAGCAAGCAATCTACTGTGTAACTGTGTTTCTCATTATTGGCATTTAAGTATAACTTGCATCCACCTTTCTCTAGTCCATCAACACTATGGCAACATCCATATAAGCATGACAAAATGCCAAGAGAAAAGGGAATGATTTGCTTAACTCTATCGTGCACCTCCATCCCCAAGTATCTGCAAATTGAGAGATCACAACCAAACAGACAACCAAGTCAGGAGTTATCATTTTAATCAGTTTACCTACATTTGAAAGATGCACGAGGTCAAGTTTGAACAAGTTCTTATGAGCATCTTACTTCCCTTCTAATATAAAGCCTAATTCCTATAGTCAAGTTGTTCCTATTTTACATGTTCACACTATTCTGTAACACCTACTAATATAAAGCCTACTGGGTTCTTAGAAGTAAGTGCGTAATATCAATGCAAGCCAAAACAAAAGAGAAAAAAAATGGCAGAACCAACCAATTAATTTCTTTCCACCACACAAATCCACAAAAATTGAAAAACTTGCAGCAAAATAGCAAATCGAGCATGCATACATATTGTGTGTGTAAACAAACCATAAAGAAAGTTTTACATGGTAAAGTACTTGAAATTTCCCAGAATTCCAATTATACCATATGGGCTATAACTGCATAGGTTCTTTTACATCATTAGGCTGCCTGCTAACTCCAATCCATTTATCAATTTTGAGAATTTTCAAAAGAGCAAAATTAAAAAAATAATAATAATAATTCAATGATGCCTAAGAAGGAAATTATGCTTGCCTCGAGATCCTACACACTTCCAGCACTGAAAACTAGCCTTTATCTTTGTTAGTACAATTAGGGTATTATTCTAATGTGAGTACAAATTGGACCTGCAAGTTATATTGTTATTATGAGAAGTGGATAGCTTGCATGCCTGCATACAAAACAAGTGAAGTTTTATAGCAATAATAGAACTAAAGCCATTGAAATTCCCTAGTATTTTTATTGGCAAATTATGGGCCTACCTTCTAGTACTACCTGTCTCAGCCCTCCTTACCATTTTAGCTCTTGAAAGTTTCCAAATCTAGCCCAAATGGCTGATACTTAGTCCTTCTAGCTCAGTCCAAAGGGGTCAATTGCATGCCCAAATTTTTAAAACTTGTTCCCTTCAATCTGAATTTTAAATTAATCAATGTATTTAGTATCAATAGTTACTACCATCACAAATATGATCCTGCAATTCTTGGACATCACCACATAATTATCATAAGTCTGTAACCATGAGTTTTGTCCATCAGAAATTTCACAAGAGGGAATAACAGTTACCTCACAATAAAAAGAACATAATGAAGGATTTAATGCTGCAGAACTTTTAACCAAGGTACAATCTTGAACTAACACAAAAACAAACATAAGTGCAGAAAAATAATTGTGATCATGAGAGATAGACAAACAAAGATGTTTTTTCCAGCTTAACACAGACTACAGGAGCCCAACAGTTGCTATGTTGCCATCTTAAGCTGCCAGGATAAGACATACGTTCATGACCTCTACTAGCATTTAATGCTTCGATCTTTTGCTTCTCAAAATAAGGAAGATGTCAATCCTTAAGCTGCCAGCTAATTAAAAATCAGATATAAAACTGTTTTTATCCAAATATTGTTCTAACAAAGCAAGCCCAATGCCCACTAGAACGAAAATTAGCAGTACAAACTCCAAACCCAAAAATCATGCGAGGAACCAGCCAAATCACATGTGGTGTGCCATTGACAATCTTAATAGTCTAACCACTCTGGTCAAGTGTTTTTTCATCCAGTTGATCATTTCTTTATTCAGCTCCAGGTCTTAAAAGACAGCTCAAAATTTCATATATGGTACTGATAATTACACTTGCATAATGACAATTAAATAAGAACTAATAACTATATATGTAGCCAAAATAAATGAACAAGCTTTAATAGTTCACTTACTCTAGCCTATCGAACATTTGTGCAAGTACACCAATGCCAGACCACAAGACAATCATTGGCATAGAAATGATAGTTTCAAGTCTAACTTCTTCAGTTCCATCGTGGAGACCCAGATCCAAGACTTCCAGAACACTTTCAGTTTTCAAACTATGGCCCAGCTTGGATACAACTCGAACAGAGGTACATTTTGCTTTCCATGGGGGATCTGGTCCACCAAGGATATGAGAATGAGTCCATGGCAGCTTCAGTACCATGTGCATAAGATCCCCATCATCTCCTTCAAGTTTGAAAGGCTTGTCATTCATGAGAAGGGTACCTAAGAAAAAAAATGCTTAATCAGTTTATTGGAACGGCAGCACAAATATAGATACAGAAAATATTCTGGACCATAAAATTGATTACAGACCAACTTTTAATATAAAAATAAAAAATAAATAAAAAAAAAGTAAACTTCTCTTATCATTGTGTTTTCAAGGACATTAAGAAACAGGAGGTCTACTTCAGAAGTTATAAGTGCAAAATATTAATACCATAAAACAGGAGATAAAACTCAAGATGGTCACACAACATTCTCCAGATATGACGTCTTTGCGACATGAAAAATGATAAAGATAAGGATGGCACAGTTACTTTGAAAGTAATTAATATGCATAAAAATGAAACTGAAAACTAGTAAGGAAAAAAATTAAAAAAATTAAAACATATAGAACATTCTGATTTTGAAACTCAAAAATACAGAATAGATTACGAAATGTTAGCAAGGGCCCTAGCCATTCAATACTTCTAATAAGCAAATCCTGCAAATGATTTCAACGCTAAATACACTATAAAAGCTTGTACATAGGAGATTAGTTAGGACTTTACGGTATGTGTATTTAGCATAAAGCACCATATAATATAAAATTTAAGACAACATAATGTCAAAATATTCTGGGAAAAAGAACCATCAAGTCTCAGGTAAAGTTTTTCTTCAACAAGAAATATTTAACTTCAGATGAAAGAGTTGGTTTATCTTCTTACTTTGCAGATGCAAAATCATGTGAATTCCTTCGAGGTAGATGGAAATGTCAAATGTGACTGAATTTTCTTGTCTTACCTACAAGATAATACATCTCAATCAATCATCGGAAAAGTGATAGATTGATGAAAATTTCACAAATTAAAGCTTCACCTGCTCACAGATCCATGGTATCCATGAATGCATCTGCTGGAAGATGCAAAGTGACATACTGGTGATTGGGTATCTACAGAAAGAAATACAGAGCATGCTAAGAGCTGCTAAAGCAACATCTGGTCTCAAAGACATGGATTCAGGAGGAGCCTGCAAAAGTGCAAGCAATGAAAGAAGAGATGCATGCATGTGGTCTGCATATTCTTCATCTTCTCTTTCAAAACCAACTATGCCAGTAAGCTTACTGTCCTCCTGGAGATTGACATCAGAAGCCACAATATTTTTGTCAAACTTTGGACGTTTCATCTTGATTGTATCTAAATTCTGAACACGTCTCTTTTCTCCAACCCTGGAGTTCTCAATTGATACATCATATGATGCAGGTAAACCCACACTAACAATATTGATCACTCCCCCTCCAACTCTCTCAGGACCAAGGATTGAGAGAGTTACATGAAGGCAATCGATCAGGGAAGTGCAGGGTTCTGGAAAACAAAGTATATGTATCAAAGATTCAGGTCTCCAAATATGAGGTGGGCAAATTCTTGAAATCCGCATGTATACACCGCACAAAGCCACCTGGGTTAATTGGAAAAAAAATTGAACATAATGTAGAAAGAATTAATTCCTCCATGTAAATTAGTGTCCAATCAAAATGCTAAGCTAAAGGGAAATTTGAATGCCTCAGAATAATGAAAAAGCCTGCAACTTGCATAAAGTAAAACCAATGCATTATCTTACCTTAAGCTCTTGGCTTTTAGTTCTCCACATTGACCAAGGGAAAACATTGATCAGATCAGCAGCTGTTAATTTTACAATATCATCAGGGCAACTAGAGTGCAATAAAGTAAGGCAACCAGCAATGGAGGAATCATACACCAAGTTTCTGCAATGCAATGAAAATATTAGTAAGAAAATTGTTGACTAACATCAGTAGAAGGTCCACACAATTAACCAATGCCAAATAAAATTCTATAACCAACCACCAACTACCAACCCATCCACACAATAAAAAACTGTTACACCACAAAGACTGCAAATAGTTGCCCAACAGTAGTTAAAACTACCAGCTTATCATTCATATAAGTGGTCTAGACTCCTTAAACTATTAACTACTTCTCTAAGCCTCATAGAATTGTCATTGATAAACTGTTTGGTAAGCAATTTCCAGCTAATACCAGTCGATAGCTGCAAACAAAGACCTAAAGAATCATTATCTCCTGACACATAAATTACATGCATGTAGCCATATGAATTCAATCATCATCCCTTTTCTTCATTGTAACGCAACACACATCTTGACTCAGCCATGTAAGACAAAAAAAATTGAGAATTATGGTAGATAAAAAAGACTGAAAGATTATGACATTGAGCTGTGTTGCAAAAAAAGACCGAAAGATTATGAAATTGAGCTGTATTGCAGCTTTTTGAAGCATTTGCCAAGAGAGTAAACTCCAACTCTAGCTATAGAATTTTTCCTGTGCAATTAATTTGGCACAAAACAATGATTTTTTAGGTTGAGTTCATTAAGAGTACCTCCTTGAAAGACATCTGGAAAAGTTTCTTGACTGAAATTCAATATGACCAGACTCCATTAACTAGTGGGCTTAGTTTAATATTTTGGTACATATTTATCTTCTTCCTTTAGTAAAGCAATTTACAAGTTATCCACCTATTTTCTCTCTTCTTAAATAAAATCATTTTCTTTTACTGGAAGTGACTACAAGAAGAGGTATGCTTGAATAATTATGATGCCAACTAGCATGCATCTAAAGTTGGTCGATTTCCATTCAAAACAACTGATAGCAAAAACACTATCTTCTCCTTCTAATAAGTATCAAATGGCATACATCAGAGAAGGCACTCCTTAGCATAGAAATGCATTGTGACGGGACAAAAAAGAAGCAACCAAATGCCAAGCTGCAAGATTGACTCTTAAAGTCAATTTGGTAAGTCTGAATTTTATATTGTTTGGATAATTCAGGTGGTTTAGTTCAGTAGAAACTAGAAACCAGTTTGGTAAATTTATTTTTAATGAGATGTGGAAAAAATTTATCAGAAACAAAGCAAGAGATTGCTGATCTGAGGTTTCAACATAATGTTAGTTCCCTGATGCAGATTCCTAAAGAGTATCTGGTTCTCATTTCTCTTCTGCTCTATTGGGTAGCACTATACCCTAGTCTTAATTTTCAACACCATTAACCTTTTTTCAAATGGTTGGAGCAAGTGTTGAGGTCAGATGACTGAAAAACTAGTCTATATCTACCAAGTGAGTTAGTAATGTAGAACTAAACAAAATGCCAACTCAAAGACTCAAAACTCCATACTTAACATATGCAGTAGCCTTTTAAGTATAAGAAGTTTTATTCCTTAAAAGATCCTATAATATGGCATTAAAAAACACCAGATTTAGTTAACCTCAAACAAGAGTCTGATTTAATCAGTAATAAATGCTAGTGACCCATTCCAATTTTCCTCCAAGGTGCTGTTGAAGAATAGAGATCAGATTCCTATCAGGTCAAGCTCTAGGAAGTAGAAAACATGTCAAACTCCCATAGATTAACAGTTGCCAACCAACTATTTATATATATAAAAAAAAAAAAACAGTTGCCAACTACAAGGTGTCCTGCCCTTTAGCTTTATCAAGAATGGGAAATTGACTGCAATGAACATATTTGGAAGAATTTGACTAAAGAAATACTTTCAATTATATTTCCTTAATATAAAAAATATTCTGAATTGCAAAGAAAGATATTTGTAGGGTATCACCAGCGCAACACACAATCAAGGATTCTAATGACATTAAAGGTAACATAAATAAATATGTCAATGCTTTTTTTTTTTTTCCAGTTTTGCATAGGTTTCAAAGAGTTATCTACAGGATTGAACCTCAGATTGTAATGCGGGAAGAAATCCAAAAACCAATAAAGCATCAGCTCTCAGAGCATAAAAGACTCAACGACACCCGATAACCAAATTTACCATCCATGATCTATGACGATGCAATGAGGAAGCCACAGCACATAAATGAGACCAAATACTAGAGCATTCAGGCTCAGGACTTACTAATAGAAAATTGCATTAGTTGGAAAAAAAAAAATTTATTTCAGACATTCTCCAACCAGGTGACTTTCTCAGAGAACTAACCGATGAGATTTCTCCAACTGTAACTTCAAACACATACCTGAATACAGGAAGTCCCTCTTTGTCCTCGCTTAATATTGCAGCTATTGACTGGATTAGATTCTCATGAGGAATAATGTCATCATCTATGACTGATCCAATTATGCGGACAAAGTCAAAACAAGCCTTCCACAAAATTTCAACTGTCAGACAACTGCAAAAAGATCTTATAATTGATAAGAATAAATTGATTGAAACAACATTTGTCCAACAATTGCACCCAAACTCCTATATACAAAATTTAATAAACTGTTATCAACAAGTAGAAATATTTGCACTTTGCACCCACCATATGCAAGTCAGCATCTCCATAGCACAAGAGAGAACAGGTAGCCAAAACATTTGGAATACTGACAAGTCCCTCAACATATAGAGTTCCTTCAGTTAAGCATTTGCTAATAATCTTAACTATCCAAGTAGCAAATGGTTGCCACCTTCTTTTTCCTGTAATATTGATCAAGATAGTAGTGCCATCTTGGGCTTTACTGCTTGCAGGAAGATCACCAAGACAAGTAGGATCGCTGAGAACACCAGTGAAGGACTTATAGAAACACTTCAAAGTTATTTTAGCAGAATCTGAAGTATGTGTGGTTTCAGCAGAAAGAGATGCTGGCGCTGCATACAAAAGATCTGTATGCAGAAGAAGAAATATTAACTTTTGCATGGGGTTTTGTGTTGTCAATGAAATTATGAAAAGAAAAATAGAGAACATAATACATACAAAAGAGATAGCATTCAGTTTCTTTTCCTAATAATAAGACAGTCCATTATCCCAAAATTGTAAAAGTAAGATCCCTTCCTGGACTATCTGAAATCAGTAACTGCAACATTTATGACAAGAGACATTTAAATAATGGTGTTTCTTACCTTCAACAGCCGACATTGCATCAATAAAAAATTTACAGTATGTGTCACGTGCTCCAATACGAAGCAAAGATAATAGAGATCCAACAGTCTCAAATATTACTCCATGTCTTGAACTGAAACATAGCATTTATCAAACAGATGGTGAGTATGAAATGTATGAATGCAAGTATATACATTAATCATTTGACAAGAAACTAATTAAGAAAATTAATTTAGAGGAACAGCTTTTGTGCACTAATGAGCCACCAAAATACACAACAAAGTAGCTATCTGTCCCAGGTTATGCTGAAATTTTAATGTCTTAATACCTAGACTTATGGTAATTACTAATTAGAAGAAGTTTGGCTGTAGAAATTGCTTCAAAAACTAGTGAGATAATTAAATGGCTACTAACACATGAAACGACCATGCAATAAATGTCACCCATGCAACTCCAGCAGATTCAGATTTTCTTTCTACAAACCATGATGCATTTATTTTAATATATTATCCAAAGTCTTAAATCATAATTCTTCGAAGCACAGGAACTAGCTAGATTATATTACAAAGAACTGTGTCTTTACTATGATGCAAACCAGAAATTTTTCATTTGCACTTCCAACTATTGCTAGCCTCTTAGATAAATGCAAAGCCTAAATGCCACATGAAATTTCAATTTAAAAATAAATAAAATCCCAGATACAATAACTTGCTACATGAAACATCGATTTAAGGGGAAAAAAGGATTTCACACATGTTTTCTTCTTATGTAACATTTTCTATTCTTTTTCTTTTCTCCTCAGGAAACCTTACTTGTCCTCAACCACAATCTAACACTATCAGTTAGAAACATTAAAATCACTCACCAAAATGCAGGTTCCGCAAAAAATGGCAGTATCCTGCCGATCACAGGCAAAACAGCAGGAGCCTTCCCATGGTAAAAGAATCCAGGAAAATTTTTAGCAATGTGCGAAATTAGCTTTAACACTGCAATAACCTCTCTCTCACTGGCTGCAATAAATTCAAAAAAATTTCTAAAACAACAACAACAACAATATTTTACAGATAAAGCGAATTAATATCAGCAACCTCAAAACACTCCTGCAATCTTTTCTCCATCATTTGTAGTAGACGGAGAAAAAAAAATTGAAAAGTTAGGGCTTTAGATACCAGAGGAAGAGGGAACGACGTAGGCGTTAAGAAGATTAGGAAGCACCGCGCGAAATCTGTTCCCTAATGCATCATCGTCGATGAGGCTGTTCGGTGGCGTGGAAGATGCTGCAGCTATGCGTTCTCGAAGTTCGTGTACTAAGCTCGAGAGGTTACTTGCCATTTTTGATATATGAGTGCAGATTCACTCTTCGTTCCCTCCTAAATTCGAAATGTTCAGTTTGTAGCTAGACTGAACCATTTTGTTCCATTCTGTCGCGCAAATGACTCGACAGTGGCACTCGTGCTTGCTCTTTTGATTTTTGGAACAGCTCCGGTTTTTATATGGGGGGCAATTCTACTTTCCGTTTTCAATTTTTTCCTTTTATTTATTTTTAATTTTTTTTTGGATAACAACAATTTAAGACCTATAAGTTATACCTGATTTCCAATTAAAGTCTATATGTTCTATTTTTTACAATTGAGTTCAGTATGAATTTAAAAAATTATCATTAGACCTAGCTCGTTATCTCTAACGGAAAGTGTATATGTGGCGATGATGTCATTATAATATTGCCACATTGGACCGCCATGTCATTCATGAGTACAACATAAAGAAAGAAAATCAGAAAAATTGAAATCCAAAAAGAGCTGATACAAAATTGAAAAAAAAAAAAAGAATCAACCAAGAAAACAAATAGAAAATGCAAAGAAAAACACATCCTACATGCAGTAGCCTGAGAACCAAAGAACAAAATTAGAGACCAGACTTAGTTTAACATGCTCGTAGTTGAACCACACCATGAGCTAGAGCTGTCACTAGTAGATCGCCCAGTAGAGAAAACCAAAAGGATGCACCAGAAGGCAACGAATAGAGAGCAGCTAGAGTTGTTGCCTAGAATTTGACTAGAACCGAATACAAATTAAACTCGCAAGAAAATTAGAAATAATGTAAGGAAAGAAAAGAGATGAAGTAAGCATCTAGCTCCACAACTCCACCATCATTGTTCTTTCATGATTTTTTTTTTTTTTTGGCCACCACCACCACCACTACCATTGTTATCAACATCCCTATCAAAATCAACCCCAATTCTGCCTAACACTACCACCCAACACCATCACCAATAACATTAACACTAATGGTATAGAAAAATCAACATCATCATCAATAACAATAAATATAATTAATCACATCAGCAACCCCTTTCTTCTAGTTCCCTCACATTTGATACTCAATTATTGTACTTCTTCTCTATATTCTCTGCTTCAAGAGACAAAACAACCACATCAATTTCCACTTCTTTTAACAAAATAAGAAGAACCCATGAATAACCACTAACAAAGAAGATAGAAAACAATGCGAATATAAATTTCAAACTTTGATTAAAAAAATATCAAAGAACCCCATGATTAAGAAAAGTAACAAAAAGAAAAGAAACCTTTAGTGTCAATAGTAGTGGCAACCATGTTATAGGTAGAACCAAAAGCTCTAACCAAGTAGATAGAGAAAGAGAAGTCACCATCTCTAACCAACAACATTCTATGCCTTGATTTATAGTGTCTTCTCCATTTCTCTAGCTCTTCTTCTTTGTCTTATCATCATCAGTTATTTTTTCTGATTCTAATTTTTTAGATTCTTTTGTTGCCTTTCCCATTTGGGTTTTGATTAGTATTATTAAATGATCAATCTCGCATCAGCTTTACTCTAGCAATTGGTGCTGATGGATTTTTCCCCTAAATCTTAGAAACTCTAACACAATTGGAAAGTGGAAGTCCAACGTGGCACAAAGGGATTGTTGGTGCTCATGTGGCAGTCTTGTATAGAAGAGAACGACTGACATCAACGCCCACATGTGAAAAGTTCTTGCCATGTATACAGGTTCCGTTAGAGATAACACCGTAGGACTAACGGGTAATTTTTTAAATTCAAACTGAACTCAATCGTAAAAAATAGAACATATAGGCCTTAATTGAAAAGCGGGTATAACTTATAGGCCTTAAATTGTTGTTATCCCTTAATTTTTTTTATTTTTCAAAATAAAATAGAAAAATTATTTATTATTTATTATTTATTTTTTATGTTCTCATAATTTTTAATTTTTTTGATAAATTTTATTATAATAATTTTTCATTTAATATAATGATAATCTATATCTATATCTATATATATATATTAAATGCTGAGCTCCCTACAATTTCTCTTTATTCAGTATTTTCTTATTTTGGTTGATGTGTCCAATTCTAAAAATTCATAATATATACTTACAAAAATATTAAAAAAATAATAATTTTCATAATATTTGAATATTGGAGAAGAAGGTGAGTTCAGGTAAATACTATGAACGATACCAAAACTTTGCACTCAATTACAAAATCATTACTTCAATTTGTATCTTTTTTGGTACCAAAACATCGATTTTAATTGCACCGGGAAGTCCCAAACACACAATCAGGCCAAATTTGATGACGTGGCAACCGAAGATGCCCCGTCAGCAGCCATATCGTATGACACGTCAGCAATAAAAAAACAAAAAGTGAAAAAAAAAAGCTTAAGTTAATGATGTTGCTTGTTCAGAATTGGATTATTTCAAAATTCTCTCAACTGGTCCGAAAAAGTAAAACATCAAACAAGTTGCAACAGTTTGCCGATGTGGTATACGATGTGGCTGCTGACGGGGCATTTCTGGTTGCCACGTCATCAAATTTGGCCTGATTGTGTTTTTGGGACTTCTCGGTGCAACTAAAATCGATGTTTTGGTACCAAAAAGATACAAATTGAAGTAATGGTACCATTTTGTAATCGAGTGTAAAGTTTTGGTACCATCTAGAGAATTTACCCGGGTGAGTTCTAATCTACTTCTATCTTTTGGTTAACATTATCATCAAACAGTCCTATAACTTCAAATTTGAAAGACTATCGATGAAGTTGAGGCATCTGGAAGTCTTTGACTTGAGTTTCAGTGTATTCGTTCCTGAAAAATTATAATCTTTAAGTGGATTTTCATCCCGCAAATCCCTGGGTCTAAATTAGATACGGTTTGCATCAAAAGAATTGGAATGCTATTTTTATCATGTTAAGGGGTTAGCACTATGTATATTATGCTGATTGAAAAAATAATGTGCATTTGAAGAACCTTTCATGGAGAAAATATCAAGTAAGTATTTTGACAGTTTTTGTATAGGGTACAATTCAAATTTTTGTCCATACATTATTTATTTTTTATATACAATGTAAAATTTAAATTAAATTTTAATTTATTAAAAAAATTAAAATTTAATGATTTTGACAATTCAATTTGATATTTTTACAGTAATAATAATTTTTAATTGTATTTAAATTTTTATTTTAACTATTATTTTTTTAATTTGACTTCTGCAATGTGTTTATTAAACATGTATTAATTGCAGTCCGCGCAACGCGCAGATTGACAACTAGTTATTATTGTACTTTATATGATAATATTTAATATTAAATTTATTTATTTTATAAAAAATCTTAAATCATGCACATTTAATTAATTTCAATTTAAAGTCATGCGCGGACTGACGACTAGTTATTATTGTAATTTATATGATATTATTTAATATTAAATTATGTATTTTATAAAAAATCTTAAATCATGCGCATTTAATTAATTTCAATTTAAAGTCATGAGATGTAGTGGTAATTGTGGAGATAGCGAAGATTGTTGTGGTGATGGAGGCAATGGAGATTATGTTGGTGGAATTAATTTCAATTTAAAGTCATGAGATGTTGTGGTAGTTGTGGAGATAGCGAAGATTGTGGTGGTGGTGGAGGCAATGGATATTATGTTGGTGGTTGTGCTAGTAGCGGAGGTTGTGGTAGTGTTAGAAAAAATAAAAGAACGTATTGTGTAGAAAATAAAGTTTTGTGCATGATATTATCACTGTCCTTTAATTTTGCTTATGGCTTAAGAGCGATTCCTTCAGGATTCGCTAATATTATCACAATTTTGCCCAAGTGCCAATTTTTGATAATATATATATATATATATATATGGGAAAAGGTGCAAATACCCCCTTCATGTTTTGACCTAATCGCAGATCACCCATTAATGTTTTTAGGGGTTCAAATACACCCTTAAAGTTATAAAATTGGACCATATAAAAACCCTATTAAACAGTCTTTTATTTCTGTTAGAAGCCACTAACTTAAAAATCTGATGTGGCAAGTGGGGCCCACAAATCTATATAAAAAATTAATAAAAAAACCAAAATACTTTAACGTCACGAGAGCAAGATGCTCTCTCCGCTTCGGCCTCCTCTGCTCCAATCTGCCATGCGTTCAACGTGAATTAGAAAAAAATGATCCAAGATGGAAAACAAAATATTACCGCCAGTCATGCATGTAAGTATCTAGCAATGTTGTGCTGAAGTGAGGCAATTCAAGGTGCATATAAGGTTCTCTTGGAACCACTGTCTCAAATCACCAGAGAAGAAGAATGGCTTGCCTTAGAACTGTGTTTTTGGTGTAGCGATATGGAGGATTTGGTTTTAGCGGAATTGTTTCATTTTCCGGTTAGAAATAAGAGGAGAAGCTACATGGTTGATTTTTCTAGTAGTCGCATAACCTTTAGATCATTCTTCTGATCTGCATACCGTAGAAATGGAGCTATACAATGACTGTCAATCTTCGACTTCCTCTTAATCCAAGTACATATGCCAAAACAAATGACTTCTAGATAATTAGCACAAACTTATACACATTAGAAGTCTCCAAGATTTGAAAGCTCAATTAAGTATTGTCAGCGAGCCTATCAAAGGGCGATAAACCAAGCCATAGATTATGCAGTATTTATGGATTGTAGCTTTTTGAAAACATATCATGAATGAGCTCCATGATGATTCATCACTAAATGACCAAAAACAAAAGATGTTCATCCAATTTTTTTAGAGTCAGTTCCCTGTGAGATTTTTGCTAGTCAATACACTCACATGGTTATATAGTTACACTGATCAGTCCATACTGATTCACAATACCAAATTTTGGAGCAAATGGAAACCTACACGCCCATTTTTGTTCTAACTGGAAGCACCCAAGTATCAAGAGATATTACTCCTTGATTTGTCTGCTATGCATGCACCTCTAACTAGACAAGAGCAACAACTAAAACACACCCAGAAACAGATACATCATTGGGAAAAGAGAGAGCGGTAATGGGGTCTGAGGCAGAGGCAGAAGCAGAAGATAGCTCCACCACACTAAGATTACCGATGTTCTTGAAGAAAACATATATGTAATCACCCCAGGAGCCTGGCAAGCCAAAAGAAGGATGCACTACTGCTCTTTCCCTCCTAGCTGAACTAACGTAAGTGTTGTATATATCTCACAATTCCAGCAATCTTTTAGAAGAAACAAAAGACTGAGAAAGAGA
>CATIWK010037901.1:0-17281 GCA_949634005.1 Mallotus japonicus | reverse complement strand
GTATCATCAAGTTTGTCAGACCATCTAAATCTGCCATCATCATCTTCATACTCAACTGATATGAAGTCCACAACAATTCCTGATCGTATCACCATCTGTCTAATGCCTTTGTGAACTCCATGATCCCATGATTCCCATTTCTCACCACCAAATGGCCCAACAGCAACGGTACTCTTCTTCATCAGTCTTTACTTTTTTGAGATCGAAGGTGAAAAGGAGGAGTAGGAAGTAGGAGGAAAAAAAAAAAAAGGCGATGAGAGGAGAGGGCCTATAAATTTTTTGTCAATCGTATAGTTGGGTGGATTTTGTTTCGACCGTTGGATTTTTCTTATGATTTTCAAAAATAAAAATAATAATAATAAATACATATCTATCCCTATGAATAATAGTTTTTAATTTTTTTTATTACGAGTTACAAAATTAATGGAACTCTATTAATTTTATGGATATATGAAAGACGATAAAAATTTGTTTAACAATTAATTTAATGTGATTATATAGATTACGACTTAAATTTTATATATCGTTCAAATGTGAATAACTTTCTGTCAACTAGCTTCAATAATTAATTTCTAACATAAAAAAATCTAGTATTAAATATTGATAAATGAATATCAAAAGGGATAAATTCATAAATGGTGTCTAAATTTTTTTACTTTTACTATTTTGGTGTTCAAATAATTTTTTTATTACAATTAGGTATCCGAACCTATAATTTTTTTTTAAATAATGTCTTTAGTAGGTTTTGTAAGTTAAAGTGTTTATGTGTCTTATTTTTTTAAAACAATAAATTGACTTAAATGCCCTTTTATATTAGATTTATTTTTTATTTTTGATTTAAAAATTTATTTTTCACTTATATATATTAAATTTGAAAGAAAAATATACTAAATATTATTAAAATAAAATAAAATAAAATATTATTATTGAAAATAAAAATAAAATAAAATATTAAATTTATTTTTAAATTTACTTAAAAGAGTGAAAAGAAATATACAATTTAACTAAAATAAAAATATAAGTAAAATTTTATTTATTATAATAAAATAAAAAAATAATTTTATAATAAAAATTTTATTTGACTAAAATCATGAATGAAAAATTAAATTCAACCACTAAGATTCATAAAATAAAAATAAAAAGAAAAAGAAAAACTATTTAATTTTCCAGTTTAATAGGATAACTAAAAATACCTTTTTCATTTCTAATAATCTTTTTTGAAAGATAGAATGAAAAAATAAAGTTTAATATATAAAAAAAGAGTATTTAAGTCAATTTACTATTTAAAATAAGATACATAAACACTTTAATCTATAAAACTTATTAGAGATATTATTTTTTAAAACCAACTAGAGATATTATTGTTAAAAAAAATTGTTCCAATATCAAAATAATAAAAGTGAAAAAATTTACATATTATTTATTACATATATCTTATATTAAAAAAATCTAAAAAAAAAAACCTTACAAGAATTTGTATTTATTTATATGAAATTAGAACTATTAAATTAATTTTTATTTAATTATAATTATTAATTATTTTTATCTATTAATATTCATAATATATATTAATAATTATAATTAAATAATTATTAATTTAATAATTTAAATTTTATTGATATAGATATACACAGTCGTCATTATCACTCAAAATCTCAGAAAGGACAGTAGTCATTATCACTCAAGGTGGGACAATTTCGCCAGCCGCCAGAAAGGATAGTAGTCATTGTCACTCAAGGTGGACAATCTCGCCAGTCGCCCGTTCCCCAAAAAATTTCCCCACTTGGATGCTGAAAAAATCAAACTCCCATAAGTATCTGCACCTAAAAATGTCCAACACAATTAATGATTTTTTTGAATTGCTCTTTCATTATTAAATAAAAATATTTTATTAAAATTAATTTGATAAATAAATGAAAGTAAAAGTGCATTTTTACTCCTAACATTTTTCGCGAGGCACTGATAAGTTCTTATCTTTTTTTTTTAATAAATACACATTATTTTAGCTGAAATAAAGTTTTCATGCCCCCATAGGGTCTAGCTGAAAACAGAGTTAACGTCTGTTAACTTTTAGATGACGTGACAAAGAATGAGTTTTTAAACCACTCTCATCATACACACTGAAAGTTAAAACTAATTAAAAAAAATCTAATAAAACCAAATTCAAATGAGACATGGTACAAATGGATACATAACCAATAAAATCAAAATCAATCAACAAAAAAATCAAGAAAAGATCATTGGAAATTATTTGAATAATGAATGAAAAAGTCAAGATTAAATAAAAAATTCAAAATAATAAAGAAAAAAAAAATCTTAAAACAGCAACAGTACTTGAATCTACATAATTTTAATTTCAATGTGAACTTAATCCTGTCTTTGGAAAACAAAAAACCTCTTGGACCTTTTCTTAGTCTGATCTTCTCATTTGTGTAGGTTAATTTTGATCATAGTATTGCAACTCTAACACTCCTACCTTTAGTTAAGGTGCCTCAAATATAACTTGGATTCAGCCTTCATTTAAACCTTAAGTTGACCTAAAAATTCATAAAGAACATCATCTGATACCCTATGTTCATGTGGGTTTAAGCCACAAATCAAATGCAAAGCTGAAAAATTGGCTAAACTAATTTTGTACTTAACCATTACCACCAATTAGGAGTAGCATATTAATGATGTTACCTTTGAAAGAGACCTCCTTCAACAAGGAATGATTTGGGCTCCAACCTGGAAGGCCCTTCCCACGACTGGGCTTGTAAGTCAACTGCTAACTCAGCATCTTAATATTAAGAAATCGATGGAAGTGGCTCATGTTCGAATAAACCTGATGTCATACAAGGCCAGGAGCTTCCATAGGTGAATCTTTTTTTTTTTTTCTTTCTCAAAGCACAGAAGCCAAAATGCAATCTTATGCCAACATCCTGACGAAGTTGGTCTCAAACAATACACCACATCCCATTTTTTTCAAAAATCACATAAATTATCACTTTACAGAACATAACTAGTAATAAATTGAATTCAATTATTTACCTAGCAACCTGTGATACCTCTTTGTGCTCTTCTTTATGTCACGATCCGAACCCACAAGGGCACAAGACTAGCACTAGGGAATGGAAAATGCATAATACAACTAAAACCCGTAGTAAGTCTTAAAAATTTTTCGCAAATAAAACCAAACAACTTTAACAATAAAACCATAATAATTCCATCAAAAGTTAAATACATAAATCAATATCTCCAAATACATCAATTCATAATATAAATTATACAAGTTCTTTTAGTAACTACTGCAATATCTAGAATTAAAATACATAATATTTATTCAAATAGACCTACATAAAGCAGCCGGCGAAGAAGACATCCGGCGCAGACGGTGAAGAAGACATTCGGTGCAGACGATGACCACTACCAGACTGACTGTGAGGTCCTGAAAAAAATAGTTGAGGGGAATCAAACCTCACTCAGTGAATCAATTTTATAAAATGCATGTTGGTTTTAAAACATTTATTAAAAACCTCTTTTAAAACAAAATAAAGTAAAGTAAAATAAATATAATTCTTTAAAATCATTTATTTTACTCAGTTATCTTTATATAAAATCCTTCTCAAAATTCACCATAACTTTAATACGAAAATTCTCATACAAAATCATATAAAGTATTTCTTTTAATGGAAAACATAGTAGAACACCTAAACCATCAAATTCTAATAATCTTTCGGCTCTATTTAATCCAAGTGACTGCAGTCTCAAGAGTAATCTCAATCGAGTTACAACCGCAGTCCTATCACTTCATCCTTTATTGATGTCCCGAGAGTATTCTCAACAGAGTTACATCCTATTTCCGGCCCGAGAGTATTCTCAACTGAGCTCAACTCATTTCCGGCCCAAGAGTATTCTCAACCAAGCTCAACTCATAGTCTACATATTCCTATATTCGATATCTCTACCCATGCGCACGTGGTCCTAGTGACACTCACTAGGTAGCACGTTCTACCAATCTCTCCAAATCAATTTTAATCATAAATAAATTAATTAAATAAATAAATAAGGCGGAATGAAATAAATTTTATTAAAGCATTCTTTCAAATACTATTCATGATAATAAAAGAAATAATCATGCATATGACAATATTAAATAATTTCATAAGTAAATTCATATAATCAACTTCTTTATTATTTTAACAACGTAAAAATATAATTTAAATTTTCACAACACACATTCCATAAAATTAACTCACAGGTTGAGCGTGCTGGGCGACGCGTCCTCTGCTACCCAAGTACTACAGCTGTCACCCCGGAGAATCAAAATCATAGCACTCACGAAAGTAATATAATTTTATTAAATCTACTAATATATTACAAAAATAAAATTTAGTTAAACCATAAAATTAATTCATTTAAATAATTAACATGTAAGGGAAATCTATTTTTCACACAATTAATAAAATCAAAAATAAAATTCTTATTTAATATCACCCAAAAATCAATTATTAAAATAATTGAATTCATAAAACTTCCTTTAAATCTCTGTAATTAAAATCACTATTAAATATACATAACTACTTAAATAATCCAAATATTTAATAAAAATATTAAAGAACTTAATTTAATATTTTTAAATAATAATAATAATAAATATTTTCCGTAATTATTTTCAGTTAACTAAAAATTACCATTTATTCATAAAAATTATTTTCTTGACTATATTACTTAAAATCAGTATTAAACATTTTAAATAACCTTAATTTCAATTAAAATTCGAATAAATAATAAAATACCATAATTTTTTCAAATTACATATTACACATAATCTTAAAAAAAAATTATAGCTTAAATTCCACAACTAATTTCATAAAACTTCCTTAACAAAGTTTAATCTACATAATTTATAGAATTTAATAAAAATATAAAAACATCCCGGGTTCGGAACAGTAACCCGAAATAGTAACCCGAGACTCGAGAATTCAAAAATTCTAGAAAAATATAAAAAAAATATAAATGGATAGATCTCAACTCCACAATCATTTCATCTAAGCACAACTAAGTCTAATTTAAACTCAATTTAAAGAATTAAATAAAAAACCCTAGAAATTAATTACCTCAAATCGAGGTGCTTGCCGGCGATAAAATCAGAAATTGATTGAGGGGTTTAGAAGCTCAGAGGAAGAGGAGTCGTTTGACACCGGAGTCAAGGCCTGGGGTGACCGGAGGCGGTGCCGGCATCCCTTTCTATTTCTGGCCAACAAGAAAAAAAAGAAAAAAGAGGAAATGGTGGTGGTCGGGTGGAAGGAGGAAGCAGCTGATGAAGATTGGTGGCTGTTGGTGAAAACGAAGGTGGCTAGAGGAGCTGACGGTGGTGATGGCAGTGAGTGACGGGAAAGAAAAAGAAGAAGAAGAAGAAAAAAAAGAAGAAGAAAAGGTGGGTAATAAAAAAAAAACGTGATAACTTGTATATATGTATATATAATATTACTTTTACTTTATTCATTTTATATAATATTAAACATATAATATATAAACAAATATTATTATTATTATTATTATTATTATTTTCCAACAAATCATTTAATATCAAAAATACATATACACTTTACTCAACTTAAAATTTCAATCACAATATTTACCAAAAATACTAATTTAATATCAATTCCATAAATAATAACTGACATAATAAAATCCCGAATTTAGTTTTAATTAATAAAAATACGGGTCATTATAGAACCGATTTGGATTCTCAATTTGCTCTGAATCTTCCGCTCCAAATTTTCAAAGCAATTCAGGGAGGAGATTTAAAATTTTAGAGTCAAGTCCGGAGAATTATTTTTTGAATTCTCCGACTTTTGGGTCGGGTCCGAAAAACTTATAAAAACTTCTCATATTTCAGTATTTTCTAAAAAAACTTATATTTTATAATTTATAATATTTTTTACAAAAAAATGATCAAATTTATCAAGATTTTAGATCCAATTTTCAATTATATCCTATTTTTAAAATTATATCAATTTAGCTATTCAAGTTTGCAAATTATATCAATTCTATCCTATTTTAATTTAAGGATCTAAATATATTCTAAAAATTACTTTTAGATCCTTATAAAGTAAATTTACTCATTTTCTCTTATTTCTTAACAAAAATAAAATTTAAAAGAATATTTTCAAATGTTAATCAAACTACTTTTAAAATAACCTCAAAAATTAATTTTAAATTTTAAAACCCCAAAAAATAGAAGAAGAAGAGTCTTAATTTTAACACATAACCCACTCTCAAAAAAGGAAATGAATACAAAGAAGGTAGATGAGAATTTTGAATGCTAAGAGATATTTTCAACCACCAAAATATCTAACACTTGAATGAGGTTCTAGGAGTTGTTCTTATACTTAAGCATCAAAACTATGACTGTTGGAGGTATTAATTTCGTCCCCAACCTTCACCAAGCTTCATTAAATGAGATGTAGCTTTTTGTAGGAAAATGGTCAGTCCCAGTCGTGTCCTTCAATAAAACTAGCTGTTGTGCTCTAAGATGACCGTTGCTTAAGAAAGGCAATGGCTCATGATGTTCAGTCACGATTGTGACTCCACTCGTGATGAGTGTCTCGAGTGAAGTCTCGTTCGTGATATTGGATCATGAAGAGCACTGGACAAAACTCTTCTTTTCTTTAAAGAAGTCATGAGAGATCCATTGATGGTCACTATCGGGATATCCATGTCCTGAGTGAGGTCCCGATCGTGATTATGGTTCGTGAAGGGCACTGTCCAAATCGCCAAATTTTCTTTGATGAGCTCACGAGTGGTTTACTTACGGTCACAATCGGGATGCTTGCTTGTGACCATGTCCCGAGCATGATTTCGGTTGGGATGACTGCTCGTGAGGGGCACTGTCACTTTTTTGGTTTGAAGGGCCTTTGATCATGATCCAGAATTGGCCTTGTCACGATCGGGATACCCATGTCCCGAGTATGATCCCAGTCATGACATGTCTCATGATGGATGATTCCAAGTTTCTCGATTGCTTTTGTTTTCTCCATGATATTGCTTTTAAGGAGTGCCTAGCTTATATACACTTAAAGTACACATATTAGTCACTCAAAATGTGGTTTGTTAAAATCAAAACAAGGGTGATTGACTTTGATCATTGCAAAAGGTCAACAAAATTAGAGACCTTTTTATAACTAGATCTATATCCAATTTTACACGAGTTACATTATCTTGAGCCTAAAATTTAAGTTTTAAAGCATAATCAATTTATCATCTTGAGACCTTCTTATGAATTGGAAAAATTAAATATTGCTTCTTTTTATTTTATTAATTATAGTGGTTGAATTTAATTTTTTTATTCATGATTTTAGTCAAATAAAAATTTTTATTCATTAAAAATATTTTATTTTTTATTTTAATTATAATAAATAAAATTTTAATTGTATTTTCATTTTAGTTAAATTGTAATTTTCTTTTCACTCTTTCAAATAAATTTAGAAATAAATTTAATATTTTTATTTTCAATAATAGTAGTTTAATTATTGATACTAGAACATGGGTTTGGCCTAGGCAAACGGAGCCCAGCAGGCCCAAATTCCCAAAGATCTTCTTCTTCATCTTTGTGTGCCTGAACTAGAAAAGAGAGAGAACTGTTAGAGGATAACAATGACAAGAAACAAAAAACAACTAGCAAACCAATGAGGAAGAGACATGTTAGCATGATCAGCATGGCAGAAGAGAATCATCCGTATGAAGATCTCGCAACCACGCTGCCAACCTACAGAACCTAGCACACCTCGTCCGAAATAAAGGTGACGTACTGTGGTGTGCACCCAGACCATACCAGCTCACCAAACTCCAGCTTGCAGAGGCATGCATGGCCAAGAGAGGAGAAGGTACCACGTGAATAGTACACACTTCCATTCAGCAAACGCCACTCGGCATATGGTAAGTATATATATACACATCCTTGCACGAGAGAGAGGTAAGGAACCATAAACCCTACGAAAAACCCTAGCTCTCTTTAACATTTTCTCTCCTTCTTCCTTTAACTTGGCCGTCGGAGTGAGCTCGTAGAGACCTCGCCCGGCGAACACCCTCACCAGTTTCTATTTTCCAGGATTTCTCGCCACCTGAAAATTGACGGCAGCATCATTGGTGCGGTGAGCATGGATCATGATGACACCAACGGAGAAGAATGAAGAGTCTTCATGCCATAAAACCCCACTAGCAACCCTTACCAAACCTAGACCCTTTGGTACACCACCACACACGTCAACCGACCTTTCAACCCTACTAAATAATGGCCCCCCACCAACCACAAACACCACCGAAACATCTTCATAAACCCAGCATATTCCCCCACCCACCCTAAACACCAACCAAACAACAACCCCGGACACAGCTGCTATCATGGCCGTACTCCAAGAGCTCACGGTTGTTGTTAAGAGCTTAATGAAAAACATGACAGGGAAAAAAGGCTAAGGAGGAGCATATGTGGAAAGAGCTGAGATGGACGAAGAGGCCAGCGAGGTAGCTCTCCCTGGAAAGGATAAGACCGAGGGAGATACCACCAGACAACTAGGGACAAGACAAAGGCTCAAGCCCGAGGTGTACGTAAGGCTAAGGGCAAGGAGAAGGTTATTATGGATGAGGAAGATCCTATAGGATTCATGGGGAATATTAGAGCTTACATAGATCAGGAGCAGCTCCTTTAAACGATCCAAAAGGTGGTGAAGAGCATGAAGCCAGACAGGGAGCGGAAGGGGTTCAATCTCAAGGACACTTCTCCACTCTCCAATGTAATCATAAACAATCCTTTCCCTAACAAATTCAAGATTCCACCTTTAAGCTCCTACGATGGATCGACGAACCCCATCAGTCATGTTAACACCTACAGAACCACCATCCACTTACAGTCTATCAGAGACTTGGTTCTTTACAAAGTGTTCCTTACTACTTTGAAGGGTGTGGCGTAGGAGTGGTATCAAGGGTTAAACAGTGGATCCATCTCCAGCTTTGCTCAGTTATCTCAAGCTTTCACAGCTCGGTTCGTCATATGCATTCCCTTCAGAAGGACCTCGACGGATCTACAGAAACTATCACAGAAGAAAACAAATTCACTGAGAGACTTCGTGGAGAGTTTTAAAAAAGAGGTGGTTCAAGTAGATGACCTTGACGTTATTATTGCCATTAAGGCTTTAGCAGTGAGGACTACCTGCAAACCCCTTTACGACTCTTTGACCCTACTCCCTCCATCAATGTTCCCTGAGTTGATGGCAAGGTCCTCGCAGTACATAAGGCTTAAAGAGTCCACAATCACAGACTGAAACAAACCAGACAGATGCAAGCCTATTGCCCCTCTTCCTAAAGGGTGAGCGAAAGAGGAGGGAGCATATGACCAAATATTGGTAAAGGAGTACGAGTTTGGGCCCCGGAGGAGAGATGGAGATGAGAGGAGAATTGACAGGGGCCCTAGGCGCCACACATTCAGGGCTAACCCTTACCCGCAACACCAGTACGCTCTACTCAACACTTCAATGAGGGGAATCCTAATGTGGATTAAATAGTCAGGTGAAAGAGTCAATTGGCCAAGGAAAATAAATTCCAAATCCCCTAAAAATAGAGATAGGTATTGCAAATTCCACAGGGGAACGGGTTATGATACAGAGGAATGTGTGCTACTCAAAGATGAAATACAGAGGCTAATTCACATTGGTCATTTGCAGAGGTTCGTCAATGGGTCAGTTAGTGAAGGAAGGTTTCAACCTGGAAGGGAAAACGGAGATAAAGGAAAAGATAGAGAACAGAAAAGGCAGAGGGATGAGCCTGCAGCAGTGATTAATGTGATCCTTGGGGGTTCATCAGAAGAAGAAACACCTAACAGAAAGAGGCAGAGTGGTGTATTTTGTGTCCAGAGTTCTCAGACTTGATCAGCACGTCACCTTCTTACCCCGAGATGGGGACTGGCTGGATAGACCACATGAGGAGGATGCATTGGTAGTGGATGGCAGGATTGCGAACACCCTCTTAAGATGAATTCTTGTGGATAACAGAAGTGCGGTGAACCTAATGACCCTGAGTGTATTTAAAGCATTAAACAGATTGTCCACTGACCTCAGAAGAGTGTCTACTCTGTTAGTGGGCTTAGGGGGGGAAGTCGGTGCCAATACAGGGTTATGCTAGGCTAATGGTACAACTGGGAGATGTGATATATTATGAGGAATTCTCGATGATGCTTATGGTGGTGGATATCCCTTTTGCCTATAATGCAATACTAAGCAGACCTTTCCTCTATGACACAGGCGCCAATACGTGCATAAGATATCTCACTATGAAGATCCCCACCATTTGAGGAGAACTTTGTGTAAGAGGAAATCAGAAGGCCTCCAGGAAAGTGTGTATGGTGGCCTTAAGAGGGGTAGTAGAGGCACTCCCTATGGAAACCCTCGAGCAGGAGAAAGGGGAAGATAGACCAGAACCAGTAGGAGAGGTATATGAATGGGGTTATCTGGTGATAGGAAGGTGAAGTTAGGGGCAGACTTGGAAGAGTCGGTGCATCAGGAGGTACTCTTTATTCTGAAGGAAAAGGAGAATTCTTTTGCCTAGTCCCCAGAGGACATTTAGGGGATTAATCCTTAAGTGATAACCCACAAGTTAAATGTGGATCCGTATGTAAAACCAATAAATCAGAAAAAGAGAAGGCACATGCCGGAGAGGCAAATTGCTATATCGGACGAAGTGGACAAACTCCTCAAGGTTGGTTTTATCAGGGAAGTATACTACCCCGATTGGCTTTCTAATGTTATCTTGGTAAAGAAGTCTAGTGGAAAATGGAGAATGTGTGTTGATTTTACAGATTTAAACAGGGTTTGCCCAAGGAAAGCTATCTATTGCCAAGTATTGATCAACTTGTTAATTTTACAGCGGGGTATGAGATATATAGCTTCATGGATGCATATGCTGGATACCACCATATCAGAATGGACAGATGAGATGAAGAGAAAACCTCTTTTATCACAGATAGGGGGACATTCTGCTACAGGGCCATGTCATTCAGCTTGAAGAATGCAGAGGCCACTTATCAAAGGCTAGTGAACCGAATGTTCAAAGAGCAGATTGGGAAAACGGTAGAGGTGTACGTCGATGATATGCTTATGAAAAGTGAGAGGGAAAGTGACCATGCCATAGATTTGAAAGAAGCATTGGGGGTATTGGACAAATTTGGCATGAAACTTAACCTAGAAAAATGCGTCTTTGGGGTGAAAGCAGGAAAATTCCAAGGGTTCATGATCTCGCAAAGGGGAATATAGGCAAATCTAGAAAAGATACAAGTAGTGATGAAGATGAAACCCCCACAGTCTATTAGGGAAGTACAGAGGCTAAACGGACGTATCACAGCCTTGGGACACTTCATCTCTTGCTCTGCTAAAAGATGTCTCCCATTCTTCTAAGCACTCAAATGCCTTAAGAACTTCAAGTGGACAGACTAATGCCAAAAAGCTTTTAAGGAGCTGAAGTCCTTCCTCAATTCTCTTCCGTTACTCAACAGGCCAAAGCAGGGCAAACCACTGTATCTATACTTGGCATTGTCAGATGAAACAATAGCTTCGGTGCTGGTAAGGGAGGAAGGAGAAGAGCAATTTCCTGTTTACTATGTTAGCAAGACTCTGAAGGGTGCAGAAACCAAATACCCCAAGATTGAAAAGATGGAATTCACCTTAGTAACATCGGTGAAACATTTGAGATAGTATTTCGAAGCGCATCAGATAGTGGTGAGAATGGACCAGCCCTTATGGAAGATACTGCAAAAAACTGAGACATCAGGAAGGATTGTAGAATAAGCAGCAAAAATTTAAGGATATGGAGTCAGGTACGAACCGAGAAAATCCTTAAAAGCTCAGGTTTTAGTTGAATTTATGGTTGAATATGGAGAAGAATAAGGCAAACCAGCTATAGCAAAACCTTCCCTATGGCTATTGTATATGGATAAAGCTGTTGGTCCAATGGGTACCGGTATGAGAGTGGTGCTCAAAGGACCAAGGGGAATCAAGTTGGAATATGCCTTGAAGATACGGTTCAAGGCCTCCAATAATGTAGTGGAGTATGAGCCCATGATAACTAGTTTAAACCTAACTAAAGAAATCAAGCCTGAAGCTTTGATTGTGTACAGTGATTCTCAGCTCGTGATCAATCAGATGGAGGGTCGATTCGCAGCAAAAGTTGGGGATATGCTCAATATTGAACAGTGGCAACCGGGGTAGTAGAACAGTTGAAAGAGGCAGGAATAGATCTTATGCTTGAACAAATCCCTAGGGAGTCTAACTAGGAGGCATATGCACTTTCTAAAATAGCATACGAAGGGTACAGCTTGCCAGGGGGGTACTCTTAAAAGAATTGACAGAGCCAACCTTGGAGGCCAACCAAAATGTGTTAATTATCAAGAAAACTTACTGGATGAAGCCTATCATTGAGTGATTGGAGTTAGGCATACTCCCAGAGAATGAAGCAGAAGCTAGGAGAATACGGAGAATCGCTTCAGCCTATGCTTTTGATGGGGACACTCTTTGCAAAAGGTCAGCTCATGGTTGAGATGTGTCACAAAAGAAGAGGGACAATACATGCTTAGGGAAATTCATAAGGGGATTGGAAGAGCTCATGAAGCAGCAAGTACGGTGGTCCATAAAGCATTATTGCAAGGCTATTACTGGTCATCCATGCAGGCAGACACCAAAGAGCTAGTGGTGAAATGTGATAAGTGCCAGTATTATGGAAAGTATAACCACTTGCCACCAGCACAACAACAACCCCTGGGTGTGGCCTGGCCATTCACGTAGTGGGGAATGGATATCCTTGGTCTGTTTCCCCCGATGAAAGGGCAGAGGAAGTTTTTGATTATTGCCATAGATCACTTTACCAAATGGGTAGAGGAAGAGCCAATTGCGTTGATCACCCAAGCAAAGATAATAAGCTTTTTCTGGAAAAACGTGGTGTGCAGGTATGGGATACCCAAAACGCTGGTAATGGATAATGGAAAACAATTTGACTACAAGGAGTTCAGAGAATTTTTCCATGGCCTCCATATTGACTTGTGCTTCACCTCGGCTATGCACCCCCAAACTAGTGGGATATCGGAGGTGACAAACCAAACATTGTTATAGGGCATTAAGAAGAGGCTGGATCAGACCAAGGGAGAATGGACTAAGGAGTTGTATAGTGTTTTGTGGTCCTATCACACAACGCCAAAGGAGGGCACAGGGGAAACCCCTTTCAAATTGGCATATGGCACAGAGGCAGTAGTTCCAACGGAGATAGGTTATCCTAGCTACCGTGTCATTGCATACAATGAAGAAGGCAATCACGAAGCCCTTTACATGAATATGGATTTGCTGGAAGAGTCAAGGGAAGCGACAAAGGTCAAAATAGCGACTTGTAAGCAAAAGATGGGCCGTTTCCATAATAGAAGAGCTAAAGAAAGGCGTTTCCTCCCTAGAGACCTTGTACTGATCCATGCGGATATCACCAAACGAAATGCAGGGGTTAGGAAGTTAGAGCCCAATTGGCAGGGACCGTACAGAGTGGTTGAAGCTTTGGGACCAGCTACCTACAAGTTGGACGAAACTAATGGCGAACGTATGCCTAGGACTTAGAATGCCCTGAATTTGAAGAAATATCATCAGTAAGGTAGCAGCGCTATACTTATCCTTTTTTATTATATCTTTATGTTTCTCTTATCTTTTATGTTTGTAAGGAACTACCTTAATGAAATGAAGGTAGAATGCCATATGCTATATGTATGAGTCCTCCAATAAAATGGACCCCTCAGAGCGACGCATCGCTCGAGAGGAGTTCCTTAATAAAACAAACCCCTCGGAGTGACGTATCACCCGAGAGGAGTTCTCTAACAAAGAAAACCCCTCGGAACAATGCATCATCCGGGAGGAGTTCTCCAATGAAATGAATTTTTTCTAAAACATCCCAAGGTTCTTCAATGAATCAGACCCCTTGAGCGATGGATTGCTTAGGTGTAGCTATGAAAGATAAGACCTCTTTAGAATAACAATTCATCCAAAAATAGCCCCGTATATAAGGCGTTTTAAAATAATGAATCACTTGAGAGGAACCTGCTAGTAGGACCTCAGCACATAATCATTCTAAAAATTGTATTTTATTTAGCCACTTGGCGTAATACAAAACCCAAGAGGAGCTCTTAAAAATAACCACAGAAATGTACATGACTAGTTATCATTAAAGAATCGTGTCAACGAACTATCTGCATAAAATTTAAATTAGTTGCAATAACAAATCACCTACAACCAAATTAAAGCGACAAGTCGTCTACACAAATCCTGATGACGTATCGCCAGCATGAGGTCAAAGCACCAATATAAATAAACTTCAATACAAAAGTACTAAGGCAACAAAAATAATGGTTGTTAAAATGCTAAGAAGAATTCAACACAAGAGAAGGCACCATTCACATTAAGCAAGCTAAAGACAAAAGAAGCCACAAATATCCTTACATCTCCACCCATGTGGAGTTAGAAAAGTTACATTAATTGTTCAAACTCATCATACCAAACGAAGGAAAATGGTCATAATTATTCATAATAAAAGGAGAATTATAGCTGCAAGCTCGCCACTTAGGAGCGGTCCACATCTGGAAATTGTGCCTCTAGCTCTGTTGTAAATTGGCTCTTGGCATCCTCATATAGGGCTCGGGATTTTCTCACAATGCTTTGAATTTGAGCAGCCATATCCGACTCCTCTTCCTTGGATTCCAGAAGGGAACGCTCAAGCAATTCTCGCTGTGACTTCAAAGTGCGGTTCTACCCCTCCAGCGAGCGGTTGACCACAGTTTCTCTATTCAATAACCAATTCTTACATTTCTCTATTCATAACATCAACAGTTTCATTGGTTGGAGTTGTAATAGCTCTTTCTTTTATGTAAGAATAATCATTATATTTAATTGCAAAATCAGGATAGGTCTTATTTATTATTGCATGAATTAGATATTTAAATTGTTCTATAAAAAAATTATCCAGAATCCTAATGAAACTATCTTCTTCACCATAACCTTCTAAACTTATGGATGGAATTGATCCATTACCAACGAAATAAAAGCTAATCAGAAAAATTGGTTAATTCACAACTTACAGCATTCGTTGCATTTGTCATCAATAATCACATATTTATTGTTAACTTATAAATTTTCAAAAAAATTTCTATAAATTAAAGTGTGTCAACGATGCGTTTACAATTTCTTCTTTGCTACCATTTATAACAATAGACAAAATTTATTTGAAATCCTAACCTAATAAAATAGTTTTTCCACCAAATGGCATAATCTGCATATCTACATATGTATCAAATAAAATATCTCTAAATGCTCTTTCAACTGCTTTAAAACAATATCTATAACACTTAGGTGCTTCATTCCATATAACCACACACGCCTCTTCTATCAATTTAGCAAGTTGTGTTCCTTTTTTTAATTTCGCAGGATGAATGTTCATTAATTTCTAAAGGTATTTTGAATCTAGAATGAGTTGTTCTTCCACCTGATTGCAACAGTGATTCAATACCTAATGACATAACTACTAAAACAACTGTACCTCTAGATCTTAAATATGATATAATAGTTTCATATAAATAAGTTTTGTTTGTTCCTCTATGTCCTTAGACAAAGAATAATCCTCCATTTTTATTATCAACAACATGAACCACGTCATCATAAATGGTTCATTGTTCATCATTTAATAATTGCATTAATAATGCATGCTTTTTTTAATGTTTCAATATCATAATTTAATTCTTCCAGCAACAATATGTTATTTATATCACTTTCAGAGAAATTTGTTGGTTGTGGTAAATTAAAATTAGACAATGATGAATAATTTTTATTAAATATTTTTTCTAATTCAATTAAAACTTTATTTTTGAGATAGTGCTCAGAAACATATTCTTTAAGAATTTGCAAAGTATTTAGCAATTCATGTATAATATCATCAGTGAAATTTCTACAAAAGAAATCGAAAAGCTTTCTAGGATCCCCTACTTCACAAAAAAGAATAAGCACAATAAATAAAATGACGTAATTGAGAGGAAGTAGCATGTAAAATTGCTTCTTCAAGTGCATTGATCCACTCACGATCATTACGCAATAAGCCGTAAGCATTACATGTTGATTGAAATGTTGGATACAAAACTTTAGAAATTGTTCTAATATCTTTATATGTTTTTGGACCTTTACCAATATTTAAAAGCATTCTCAAATAATACAGTTCACCAGAACTCGAATGTGTATATGCTATTTTATATATGCTATTCTACCAATAAAATGACCATGTTTTTGTCTAGTCCATGTTTTTTCTCATGGTTGCCAAACCCATTTCATGGAAATTCAATATAAGTCAAAGATATTCTATTTGCAGTCATCCATTCAGTAAACCTAGTACACGCATAAATTGAATCATTCCCAATGTAGCTCAAATCATCTAATGGAAAAAATAAAATTTGATTCATATTTTCTAAATGGATAATTAATTTTTCAACGATAGGCTTTTTAAGGTGTATGAGAAATTCAGATAAACGCCGAACAACTTCACACATAGAAATATATTAACAATCCATATATTCTTTAATTTCGTCAACGGTGCTATTTTGCTTAGCATTTGAGTTTATCATATCCTTCCCATAATTGTGAATAACCGCTCAAATTCTATTAATTATTATGTATTTAAATAAATACTTAACCATCATTGTTTGAGAACAATACTCAACGCATATATGAGCTTTATACTTATAAATGAGTTCACTATTGTGAGAAACAACAAAATGGTTGTCAATTTTTTCATTATTTTTCATAACAAATTCACTATCGTTCAAATGTCTATGTATGGCAAATCCATTATAATCAATATATATTTCTGGTTGATATTTTTTAGCTAGCATTTTGAGCATTTATTTAGCTTTCATGCAAGGAACGGATGGATTAATAGGACCACATGAACCATGAATCATAAACTATGAAAATTAAATTATGCTCTTCGGGTTCATTTTCAAGTGACGGCAATTCAGTGGATATATAAAATCAATATTTAAAGGAGTCCTTGGTTTGCTTCCTTCATCTAACTAAACTAAGCAGTGAACATATGAAAGACCTTGTAGACGGCGGGGTTTAGCGCGCGCCCAAGTTTCTTGCAACCGCGACACTGTTTAAGCTCAAGGCTTTAGGGAACACACTACTATATCACAAAGACATAGCGTGGAGATGATGGAGTCGCCACCCAGGGTAATAACTGG
>CATIWK010037880.1:0-10507 GCA_949634005.1 Mallotus japonicus | reverse complement strand
CCAATTCAACTATTTTTCAGTCTGCAAAAGAGACCAAAACCCAAAAGTTGTCAGTCCCACTTTTTGTTCATAAATAAAGGGGCCATCATGCAGTGAACCCTGATTCCACTGCTCCTAGTCCTAGACCTCTAATAATTAGTTCTTTCTTCTTCCTTCATCCTGCGAAAACACTGAACTGACCATTGTTCAACTAGCTTCTTCATCTTCTTCATCATTATCGACGGTATGCAGGGTTATGCTTTCTTAGATAACACGAGGATGTTGCCTTCAACATCCTCTTTACTCTCCTTGTATGCGTCTTTCTCCACATCTATGATGCTATTAAGAAATGCTTACCATGAACTAGTACCCAAGAAACTTGAATCCTTTGTTGTTTCCAAACTCTGCATCTTATTCTCTCGCAGAAAGTCCAGATCTTTCGATACTTTCATCATTGATGATTCTTGGGATGGTCTAGATCGTAACAGGCTCATTGATGCAGCAAGATTTTATTTATCTTCAAAGATTGGCAGCGAGAACAAAGTAATTAGAGTTGGTAGATTTAGAGGTCAAGAGGGTATAACAGCTGCCATGGTTGAAGGTGAAAAGATTGTTGATGTGTTTGAAGGTATTGAGATTACATGGCGATTTGCAAAGGAAGAAAACAACGATCGTTCGGGCAAGAACAATGATAGATATTATAACAAGGGTTATTTTGAGATTACATTTGAAGATCAATATAGAGAAAAGGTATTTCATGAGTACTTGAACCATATTCTTCACGCTTCCAAACTCTTCACCCAAGGTGAAAAGATTCTGAAGATCTACACAAGGGCTCGCGGTGGCTGGAATTGTGTTGATTTCCGACATCCGTCCACGTTTGATGCGCTCGCCATGGATTCCGAATTAAAGAAAACTGTCATAGATGACTTGAACAGGTTCTTGACAAGGAAGGATTACTACAAGAGAATTGGCAAGGCGTGGAAGCGTGGATATTTATTGTATGGCCCTCCTGGAACTGGGAAATCAAGCCTAATTGCAGCTATGGCTAATTACTTGAAATTCGATGTGTATGATTTGGAGCTTGCTAATATCCTTTCTGATGCTGATCTGAGAAAAGCAATGCTTGATATAGACAGGAAGTCCATAACGGTGATTGAGGACATAGATTGCAGTTCGGAGGTGCGTACTCGGTCAAAACCAAAATCATCATCATCTGATGAATCTGATGATGAAACCACTTTTGGCAAGGTGAGTTTACCCGCCAAGAAAGTAAAGGCATTAATGCATTTTCCTCTGTTTTGCTCTGTTCTGTTATGCTTTATTAACGAGTACTTTTATTTTTATTTATTTATTTATTTTTTTTTTTTTTTTTTTTTTGCATCAACAGCAATTTTCGCTCTCTGCTCTGCTGAACTGCATTGACGGATTGTGGTCGAGCTGTGGAGAGGAAAGGATAATTGTATTTACGACGAATCACAAAGATGTTTTAGACCCTGCATTGCTTCGTCCGGGGCGGATGGATATGCACATTCACATGTCCTATTGCACTCCTCAAGGATTCAGAGTGTTGGCCTCAAACTACCTTGAAATTCAAGAACACCCTCTATTTGAGGAAATTGATAGTTTGATTAAGAGCACAGAGGTGACCCCTGCATCTTTGGCGGAAGAGCTACTGAGGAGTGATGATCCTGATGTTGCTCTTGGAGAAGTTGCCAATTTCCTCAAGGAGAAGAAAGTTGAGAAAGATAAAATTGAAGAGGAAAAGAGAATGGTGAAAGGTAAAGTTGATGAGGAAAAGGAAAGCTCTGTTCAGTGAGAGGTTTCGCCATTTTATAATTAATTAATTAATAGTGTTGTTGTCCCAAGTTTTAGTTAATCGGTAGAATGACTTATTGTTAAAGTCACTAGTTCACTACTTGTACATCTCCTGGTGCCTAACACAGTTAAAAGCTGGTTTGGGATTTTATCAGCGCCAACAGAAGAAGAGACTTTGTTGCTTTATGCTTTTTATGCGTCCAATCTGCATTCCGAAAATGAAAACTAGGACCCTGTCCATTGCATGTATTTTTAGCCATATATTGCTCCTTTCCATTTTTGATATGTGAACTGGAAAAAGAAAAAAAAAAAGAATAATAATAATGATAATTACTAAAACTCCTTGAGGTTTGTTATACAATAATAAAAAAATCATTAATAGTTATTAAAAAATAATAAAAATTGAAACTTGAGTTTTGTTAATTTATAATTATTATAAAATTATATTAGTTATATATTTAGACTCACCTATTTAATTTGAGTGATATTTAAGTCATAAAAAAACAAAATAGGAACATGATTATAAAAATAATAATTATTTGGTACCTTCTTAGCCAATCCATGGCATTAACATGAAGATGTTAAAAAAAAAACAAAGAAAATTAAAACAAGTTTTCTACTTGTTATAATTAGAGGCTGATGCATTTTCTTTATCATGGCTTCATTATTATTTTTATCATCCTTGTCCTTGATTTTCTTGGAGCTTGAGAGTTTGAAATGCTGCCAAGAAATATGTCAACACCCATATTTTCTACGAAATTTCCCTACCAATAAATGATAAAGATGAGGTATCAATGAAGCTGGTTATATCAAATCATGAAGGATGAAGAGAGATATACTAACCCAATGTGCTAAAGATCGAAAACCATGAATAAATGTAAAATGGAACCAAAAGGTAATTCATCAACCAATGGGCTTTGATGACCTTCCTCTAGAGATAGAAGGGATAATGCCGATTGTCAGCAAGAAGATAAGGGTGAGCTATGATGCAGCAATAGTGTAAGTTATGTTATGAAATGATGAGGTAACAGAGAAAAAAGTGAAATAAGCACTGTAGCTAAATGTTTGGAAGGCCACATCATTATGCTAATGTCTGGAGACATAACATTCCATGGTGAATTAAAACATTTTATTCTCCTTCATTCATCTTCTAAACAAAGCCAAAGATACATGAAATACAATTGCTAATGCTTCACACAATTGATAGATTTGGTTTCTTGCATCTCATTTTTTGTTCCTTTGGTTATGTTCCTAATTCTTATATCGTTGCATCTGTTTTCTGGCATCTAAAGAAGCTTTAAATTTCTTCTCATCCAATGATGGTTTTAAGGCTTCTATGGTTACTGAAAGGCCCTTCATTTACATGTCCTTCATTGCACTTAAGAGAAGAGCACACTCCTTGAGAATCATTCCTTGTTCTATCGATCATCTCCATGTCAATGAAATCATTTTTAATCTTTTCATGGGGCACATGATCATGATTCTGCTATAGCTTCTTTCCATTGTCACTTTTCTTCAAACATTTGGAAGATTTAGCACTCTGGACCTTGTGATTTTGAGAAAGTAGTCCATTAAAAACTCTACTTTTAACCTCTCATCCTCTTAATTATTTCCGAGTAGTATCTGAATGCAATGGTCTATTATATCTCAGCACTTGTTTCTTTGCAATGGTGATCTCAAGCTTCTTCATCCCAACACATGATGTCTTCATAGGTGTTTTCAACTCGAATGAACTCTTTATTTTCACTGACTTCTTATGTGAATGAAACACTAAGGTTTTTGCTACTATTCTATTCCTTGACATTGCAGTGGCTGTTGTTTTCGGGTTCCTAAAACTTTCAAATGTGTTAAGATTTGACAACCATTTTTTAGTGTGAGGAGTAGAATAGTTAATGCCTTAGCTATATCAGAGGGTTGCTTCACCTTTGTGTTAAGGGTTGTATTCTGCTTAGATATAGCCTTGATCTTAAATTTAGGATCAATAATCCTTTTAGATATTGAAGAAATCAAGGCAAGTCTTGATGCTCTAAACTTTGAAGGTTTTGTAAGAACTGTCCGTGGGCATTTCATTTCAGTACTACTGCACGAAAAACGGTTAAAATTGTTAGTATAAGCGCAAATGCAGTAAACAGACCTAAATTAGATCAATTTGAAACCTTTGTTTACACACCACAAATTCTCTCTGTACTGCATTTTTCGAAGACGAATGTTGGGACTTCTTACTGCCATAACCTGCAGAATTCAATTGTTTAATATCCTTATTTTGATATGCCATAACCTGCCATAATTGCTAGCCCAAAAGCTGCTTCCCTTTACTTTTTTTTTGTCTACTTCTTCTTCTTGTTTGATTGATCTGTTTTAGTTTCATTGTATTTTCTTCATCAGTTTGATCATGGTCGAGGTGACAGAGGGATGGGCATTTCTCTTCGCTCTTTTTAAGGTTTTGTTAACTCAGATGGCTTCTAGTGAGTTTCTTAACTTCATCAAAGGCAGAAGACTTTAGTATTGAACTGTTGGATAAGTTGAAGATAATTATGATCACCGCTAAAGGGTTGCTCGATGATGCTGAAGAGAAGCAGATCATGAAGCAATCTGTGAAAGATTGGCTTGATGAGCTAAAAAATGTTGTGTACAAAGCTGATGACTTACTTGATGAGATTGCTTATGAATCTTTGCGATCCAAGTTGGAGCCTGAAAAATATAAGGTTGGGAGCTTTTTCTCTGTCATTATAAACTTGTGCACATCATGTAAGGAGCAATATCACAAGTTTATGGAAAAGGATCATAAAATTACCTGACTCAATCTTCATTTATTGTTTTTTATTTACTTGCTCTTCAGTACTATGTCAGTTAAGTTGCTAGTGCAGTTATAGCTCCTATTCCAATTATGTTTCCACCAAAAAGTACTAATCAACAGAGTCAAGATATGCCTGTATCTCCACCACATAAGATGCAATTTTTGTTGAACTCAACTGGGAAGAACAGCTCTACACAACCACATAATGATGTGATTGTAAAGAAAGAAATAATATTCTGTATAAATTACACTAATAAACATTAAAAACAAAAAAACTTTGCCTAATTGCAAGTGAATTACAACATAAAACTACTAAGTATAAATTGGTCAAATCCTCTGTGATCCATGACAAAATTTTAGCAAAACCATTAAGCAAAAATACATACAAGGACTTTCTTCTGGATAAATAGAATCTTTTCCACAATCACCAATTGAAGTGATCCCAGTAGCCTGACTTTAAAGCATATTATATATACATATGTAACCACAAGAATTGAGAAAATGCTTCAGAAAAGTAATTAAAATACATAAACGACAGTTTTAAGCTAAGAGATCCAAAATAGCATTATGGAAAATTTTCTTTAATAATAAAAAATCGAAGCTATAAATAAATTTATGGATAATGCTAATTTCTAAAATTTTAGAAAAAGTCATACCAAGTTGAAAAGGATGGCCCTCCCTCCGGTAAAAAAATTGTGATGTAGCGATGGTATCCTACACTTCCTCTGCTCATTTTGTATGAATTTTTGTTAGTGGCTCTTTTTTTATCATCATACATTGCATGTTTGTCTCATTCTGCGTAGCTTCTATCCTGATGCACTAAACAAACTTTTCTCAATTTTCTTTAATTTTATGTTCATCCATCTTATGTATTACTCTTTCTGACAATTGGGGAATGAATTTTTTATTTTTGTTGTTTAATATTTTGCATCTCCACACCGAGATATCATCATATTTTAAGAACCAATTGCCTTATATTATATGCCACTTAGAAAAGCTCTAAAAGGAGAAAGAAACCAAGTAGTCATTAGTTATAAGTAACTATGCATTCAAAATTTGATTGCCAATCAGAAGAGATTGGCGGATATGACTTGTTGATGATAAATTCAATGGGAAGAATTTCAGGTAATCACCTTTTCTGCTCTCCACGTTAAATACTTGTTGTGCTTCACGATTGCAATTGCATATAATTTGAGATGCATCTGTCTCTTTTTTAGCTTGTTCAATCAGCATACGCCATGCCTAAAAGAGCAACAGAAAATAGTCCCAAACCATTTTTAATTTGGATTTCCTACAGCTTTTCATCTGGAATATGAATTACGAAATGCAAACACATGTTCTTCTTGGAACGCATTTAGAACATATGATTACCAATTTATCAAGTTACGTCAAAAATAAGTTAAAGCGTCAGCAAAATTTATTAATTTCATACCTTGTAATAGTCCACAAATGCAGAAAATAAATCATCATATCTGTTCTGGCTTGAAGCAAACTTGGTCCATATCACAATTGGTGAGAAAAATTACAAGGACTCACTTGTGAGCTTTCCTCCCCAAGGAAAAAGCTGCATGAAATCTATATTCAGTCACCATACCATTAATTTGAGATGGATTAGAAACAAAAAAATTAACAATGCATCTGATGCATTGGATTACAGATTTTGCTTACCTTAGAATACTTGAGACCAACAGGTAATAAACTTTTACCATTAATCATATAACTCTTTCTTATATTTTAAAAACATCAAACTGCAGCTTTCAGGTTATCGTTCACCAGGTCTTTTTAATTGTTCACCAAGTTGCAGTTCATTTCCCTTTTCATTTGCCACTGATTTCTTTGTAATTGTTTCCTGTTTAGGCGTGGTTTGCTCTTGCACTATAGCTGAAATCAGTTTCAAATCCCTTCATTTTCCCATGTTATAACTGAAATAAATAAACCATAGAAAATGAAAAGGAACCACCAGAGAATGAAAGCAAGAATGCAGGGCACCTATCCAGCTTGCAAAGTGGAAAATTCATCATTCATGGCATAAGCTTGAGCAGAATGAATAGTATGACCATAAGTCCTCACAAATCTCCAATGGATGTCTTTAAGAAATGCAAAATGAATTCTTCCTATAAAAGGCCATTAAAAATATTGTCAACTCAACAAAATACTCATTTTAATGCCTTGTTCAGAACATATCAGTATCATACATATACACAGAGTTCAATTGAATGAAATTCTTTGTAAATTCATTGGTTTCGAACACAAAATCATTATCAAGCTAAAAGAGTTGAGAAAATAAATGAAAATATCTTACTTCCGGCGGTATCATCGGCCATACAGAGAACAATGAGGCCATCAGTGCATTTGACGTGGAAAATATAGTGATCTTGAGAATAAGAGGCATAACTATCATCATTCCCTGGTATAACAGTGAAGCCATCTTCAGCTTAAAGAAAAAGGGTAATGATATATTCTCAGAAAATATTTTCATATTGGAGGAGACTATGAAGTGAAATTAACAAAAAGTTGAAGATGGCTTTGCTGCAACTATCAGTATATAGTGTACGCAAGGCCTCTCCACTCAAAGGTCATTATTTAGCTACAAAAAGCTTAATGAAAAAATAATAAATGAAAGAATGAATGAAGTGGAAACTGAAGGGAAGTGAAACTAAAAGGGTATGGCAAAACTGAAAATTTAAAATGCGAAAGGACAGTAAACTAAAGAAAAGAAATGGAGAGAGTACCGATTGGGAAAATTTGGAGGTCAATGTGCTTGTTGTTGAGGATGCCACATGTCAAAATTATAGAATGTCAGAATCTGTTAATTTGGTAGAGAGTGTCATGAGGTGGCAAAATTCATGCACTTAGTTATATATTTTATACTACACGGGGGCCCGCGTGATGCGAGGAAGAGTAATTTTTTTAAATAATATATATTTTTTTAAAATATGGAATGAAGTTATATATAATAATATGTTGGAAGTAATTGGTTTTTTTTTTAAATTAGTGAGAAAATAATATGATATTAATGTTCGTTATATTTTGTAATGCGATATATTTCATAGAGATAATTATTTAGTAATATTTTTTTGTGAAATATTTAGAAATTATTGAACGATGGCCATGTATATGAACGTAATTTGTTGAAAAAAATCATTAATGTAGAGCAATCTATTTCCGTAATACCATCACAATCATCTTTAGTGCTTCTTTGTTCATGGTCAACTAATGTAGCGTGGTGGAGCACTTCACTCAGTTGTAAAAAAATGTAAAAGTAAATTATTGGTAGATAAAGAAATTTTGGTAAATAACTTTTAATGCAAAACCAAATTAAAGTAAAATAACATACCTTTTTTTCGATAATAAAACTTGTAGATAGTTTATAATCATGAATAAGTGGCAAATCCCTCAAACTTAAAAGAGTTATAGAACATTAGTGTCATAATTTGGCTTAATTGTTTGTTTCTCCAATGGAAAAAAAAAAGGCAAGGAAGTCCAACAAAACAAATAGAAAGTGGCCCAATAATTCCTAAGTTGTCATAACCTTTGCCCCAATAATCTTACTATGAAATAAATATTCAGATAATGTTTATAAAATCTCAAAATATGAGCTTTGAACATACAAGTTGTATGATCAATTGATGTCATCATATTGAATGTTGTAACTGGAGATGTCACCACCATTACCAACAAATGCCCTTCCACTTCTTTGAAGCAGGACAAAATCCTTTATTAGTGAAACTTTCTAATTCATGCTAGACTCTAAAACGAATAGCACCAACTATAATATCACTCTCTACTGTAAGATTCCGAACCACATTCTCATGTAATCCCATAAAATCTCAAGATCTTATTGTTTTGAAGTTAGAATGTTATGCTCGAAAATACAGAAACTACTCCTCTGATTCATGCGTTGCTTATCATCATGCACAATTTTTAAAAATGAAACTATATCATTCATCAAGTTGGAGAAAAATAAATAAATAAACAAGAATTACATGATTTTCACCTCTCACTCTTAAGCTTTTCCTTCCCTTGAGTAGTGATCTCGGCATCAAACCATTGAAACTTCTATTGCAACTCTGCGATCAAAGAATTATGTAATGATCAAATTAATAAATCAAGAAAATGTTCAGTGTACTTTTAATCTTTCAATCCAATAATACTACCTTTCATCAACAACTCCTTGAAGCAAACTAAAATGGTGACACAACATTTGATCACTAAAAATTTTGGAAACACAAAAGCGATTAACCTTACCACATGATAACTTGAATTTTACTACTAAGATGCTAGCAATAGTGCTACATCTCTCTATGAAATTGAAGAATAATACTACTGCAATTCAATCAAACCCAAAAATTCATCATGCACTTTCTTTATGATAAAAATCTCCATACCTTGAAAATACAATCAATGGTCCATTTCTTTCATAGGTTACAACATGAAAGAGAATTAAAAAAAAGTCTCACAAATTTAAGTTTCGAGAAATTGGCCATGAAATAAAAAGTTCTATTATAAAATCCTAAATCTGAGCATATTTAAAGAAATAATCTTAAAAAAAATGAAGAGGTGAAGAAAAAAATAGCATACATTAACTAGAAATTATGGAACGGTAAAAATCACAAATAATCAGGGTTATTGGCCTCAAGAAATAGAGATCTGCTAGTGCAAAGTGAAGGTCAATGCATTTCAATCAAAAAGCTAATAAACTAACATGGTTTCCATCTTTTTGCCTTGTAAAATCCCAACAAAAATAGAAAAGCAAAATTCAAAGAACAATTTCTTTGCATGGTGACATCAAAATTTAAGATAAAAAGAAGAAATTAGCTAATGAGGTGAATTCAAACTTTTTTTTATATATTTCAATTGACAAAAAATGACAAAAAGAGAAGATAAAGTGAGAAGAGAGTGCAATTTTGATTGAGAAAAAGTATGAATGAAGGATTATAATAGAAAACATAATTGTAAGCGAAATTGAGAAAACATAATGAAAAGAAAGGAAAGAAGAAATAAAAGAGATTTCTAAGAAGAAATCACAAATTGAATACCAAAACTAACATAAATCAAAAGAAATCACTACCACTTTGAAGTTATATAAGGGTGACTGAAAACATTAAACTAAATACACTTGAGATACATTAATGTCATTGAGCCTGCATGCGTATCACTTATAATGCAAGATTGCAACCTTCCAACACCTAGTTCTCCTGGATAAAGGCTTGTAAATAACATCGCTGGGGAAAATTAGCTAATGAGGTAGATTAAATTTTTTTTTGAATTGAGAAAATGATTACAAAAGGAGAAGTAAAAAGAAGACATTGAATAAGGAGAGAGTGCAATTTTGATTGAAAAAAAGTATGAATGAAGGATTACAATAGAAAACGCAATTGTAACCAAAATTGAGAAAAAAAAAATGAAAAGAAAGGAAAGAAGAAGTAAAAGAGATTTCTAAGAAAAGTGTCCTTGATATTGTAAACAATAATGTCTACTATAAAATCTTTAAGTTTCCAACGTAATCGAACCTTTACAGTTGATTAACAACTACGTGACAACAATTAAACACATATCCGAAAAGCTAATAGTACAATAAAATTAACCTCATCTTCAATGAGAAAGAGACTTGACCTGCTGTTACTAATTACAGGTTCAACGGAACGTGGATCTGCATTTGTTAAAAATGCTCTCGCATATGGTTCACTTATATAACATTCATGAAAGCATATCAGAAACAATATAAAAAATAAAGATACTTGCACAGCTTTATCTACCTTACGGTTGTCAAAGTTCATCTAACCTATAGCTTTGTTTTCAAGTTTGATAATGCACTCTTCACCCTTGCTAACAACTTTTAGCATCCCCTCCCATGTCCATTTCTTGACATTCCATTCATCAGCTCTGAAATAAATATCATAAATATAAATT
>CATIWK010037845.1:0-18556 GCA_949634005.1 Mallotus japonicus | reverse complement strand
AATCCCAAATGGCAATAAAGAAAATTCTTTTTATCTAAAGTGTTTATTTAATTGAATATTCACCCATTAGCATAATATTAAATAAATCTATTATCAAGAGTTGATAATATGAATGACAGATTTATTTAGTACATATACTATAAAATGTTCGTAGTCAATAAATTAATATTTGGGTAATATTAATTTGACTATCACCTCTGTCTATTTTCCTTGATTAGTATGTGATACTAATAGTGGGAGGTAGTGAGTCTCATGCTACTTGATATGAGATATCATAATAGACATGTGGATACTCATGTGATGGGTAGATCGAACATGACGTTAGATTTGTGATCGCGAGGATATTCACTTATAGTCAACGATCACAATCTAGGTCATAATGGTGCATATAGTCCTTAGACCTGAGGTGACATGGTCATCCACATTTAAGTGGTTAGAGTTTGTTACCGTTTACATACTTGTGTTATTCACACATGGGTATATGGCGTGTGGTGGCTCTAGCCGGTTAAATGTAGGGATGAGTGTTCGACCAACATGGGATTCATTGCCTGGAGTGAACCGGGATAAGATCCTATGACATCTAAGAAGAAAAAACCTATTCCTCCTTCTATTGAGAGTCCTCCTCAATTAGAACTGAAACCTTTACCACCTCACTTGAGATACACTTATTTGGGTGAGAACCAAACATTACCTATCATGATTTCATCCAAACTTAATGAGGAACAAGAGAGTGCATAAGTGCAGTTGTTGAAAAAAAAAGGCAAGCTTTGGGGTGGCAAATTTCAAATATTAAGGGTATAAGTCCTTCATATTATATGCACAAAATATTTATATAGGATGGACACAAAACTACTATTAAGAGGTACATGAGACTAAACCCAAACATGTAGGAAGTAGTTAAGAAAGAAGTGCTTAAGTTGTTAGATGCAGGGATTATATACCTCATTTCAAATAGTTCATAGGTTAGCCCCATTCAATATGTACCAAAAAAGGGTGGCATGAAAATAGTAGAAAATGAGGGTAGAGATTTAATTCCTACTAGAGTTATGAGTGGTTGGAGAGTTTGTATAGACTATAGAAAGCTAAATGAAGCCGCTAGAAACGATCATTATCCACTTCCATTTATTGATTAGATGCTAGAAAGAATTTTAGGGCATGCATTTTACTGTTTTCTAAATTGTTATTCAAGGTACAATCAGATAGCCATTGCTCCAAAGGACCAAGAAAAGACAATATTCACTTGTCCTTATGGCACATTCGCTTATAAGAGAATGCCATTTGGCTTGTGTAATGCACCCGTAACATTTTAGGGGTGTATGATGGTAATCTTTGCATATTTAGTTAAGGAAATCATGGAAGTGTTTATGGATGACTTTTTGGTGTATGAAAATTGTTTTGAGGAGTGCTTGACAAATCTGGATAAAGTGCTTGCTAGATGTGAAGAGACAAACTTATTTTTGAATTGGGAAAATGTCACTTCATGGTTGAAGAGAGTATTGTGCTAGGGCACAATATTTCAAGTGAATGTATAGAGGTAGGCAAAGCTAAAGTGGACATTATTGAGAAGTTGCAATTCCCAACCAACGTTAAGGGAGTAACAAGTTTCTTAGGACATGTAGGATTCTACAGGCAGTTTATAAAATATTTTCTAAAATCTCTAAATCTCTTTGTCAATTACTTGAATAAGTTCCCTTTTACTTTTCACTGATGCTTGTAAAATTACTTTTGACAGCCTAAAAGAGGCACTTGTGTTAGCACTAGTTATGATAGCACCATATTGGAGTTTACCATTCGAGCTCATGTGTGATGCTAGTGATCATGCTGTAGGAGCAGTGCTAGGACAAAGAAAAGATAAAAAGTTTCATGTGATCTATTATGCTAGTAGGACTTTATCTGATGCTCAGATAAATTATGCTATTACTGAGAAGGAGATGTTAGCAGTGATATTTGTATTTGACAAATTTAGATCATATTGCTTGGTTCAAAGGTATTGGTTTATACAGATCACTCGCTTACAAAGAAGGACTCAAAGCCCAAGTTAATAAAATGGGTAATACTGTTGCAAGAATTTGACATTGAGATAAAAGACAAGAAAGGGATAAAAAATGTGGTAGCAGACCACTTGTCAAGATTACAATTAGAGAAGGGCAAGAGTGCAGATGATGAAATAATCAAAAACACATTCCCAAACAAGTCACTCTTTACTCTTAATTATATTAATGCACCATGGTTTGCTAATATTGCTAATTTTATTTATAGTGGTAAATTACCTACACAATTATCTTATCAGTAAAGAAAGAAATTGATTCATGATTCTAGGGGATATATATGGGATGATCCTTTTCTTTGGAAGATGTGCAGGGATGGCATTGTTAGAAGATGTGTACCTAATGCAGTATATTCTCCACTATTGCCTTCGTTTGATTTGTGGAGGACACTATGGCCCTCATAGAATAGCATCTAAAGCGTTAAAGAGTGGTTTCTATTAGCCCTCAATTTTAAAGATGCTAGAGATTTTGTTCAAGCTTATGATTCTTGCCAACGTAGTGGAAACATATCAAATGCTTCAAACAAGAATCTTACAAGTGGAAATCTTTGACGTTTGGGGTATTGATTTCATGGGACCTTTTCCATCTTCTGAAGGTAACAATTACATCATTGTATGTGTTGATTATATGTCTAAATGGGTGGAAGTCCAAACATGTGTCAACAATGATGCTAAAACTATATCTAAGTTTCTTAAGAAACTTTTTACTCAATTTGGGATGCCAAGGATTATAATTAGTGATGGTGGTACTCATTTCTATAATAAGAATATAGAGATGTTGTTAGCTAGGTATAGGATTAAACATAGGGTAGCAACTCCTTATCATCCTTAGACTAGTGGACAAGTGGAAGTAAGTAACAAGGAATTGAAAAAGATTCTAAAGAGAACAGTGGGGAAATCTAGAAGAGAATAGGCAAGAAAGCTTGATGATACTTTATAGGCTTACAAGACAGCTTACAAGACACTAATTGGTATATCACCTTTTCGATTGGTGTATGGTAAGGCTCGTCATCTTCCAGTAGAGATAGAACACAAAGCCTATTAGGCACTGAAAGCACTGAACTATGATCTCAAAGAAACAGCTGAGAAGAGAATGTTGCAGTTAAATGAGTTAGATAAAATCAAGGAAGAGGCATATGAAAACTCTAGACTGTACAAGGAAGAGATAGCATGTTGCAAATATAAAGCGAAAAGAGTTCAATTGTGGTGAACAAGTTTTACTCTTTAATTCAAGACTCAAACTTTTTCTATGGAAGTTAAAGTGAAGATGGTCAGGACCTTTTACAGTGACCAAAGTGTATCCCTATGAAGTAGTTGAATTAATTAGTGCTCAAGGAAATAGCTTTAAGGTGAATGGTCAAAGGTTAAAAAAGTAGTTTGAAGGCAAGGTGATGTGCTTCATCATGTTGCCTACTTGAATGATTCTGTTAAGTGAAGCACGAGAATGTCAAGTTTATAACCTTTTAAATAAGTGCTTCTTGGGAACTTAACCAAGTGTAGAGTACAATTTCTCTTTTCTTTTAGTTTAATTTGTGTGTTTTCAATTTTTCTTTTATTTTCTAGTTTTACATTCCTCCATGCAAAAATTTTTTAGGTAAGCAAGTGCAGTAGAGAAGAGGAAGACAAGGGGACAAAAGCAACACTATCAAAAGATAATGAATATAAAGAATAGTAAGCTTTTAAGTCAATTTCCATTGTAGTTTGTTGTGTTTCTTATGATTAAAATTACTACTGCTTCTTATACGTATGCTGTTTGCCATAAAATTGAGAAGTAGAATAGGAATTAAATGTTATTTGAAGTAATGTTAAATAAGAAATGCTTGTTATGCTAAATGTTATTTGTTTTGAATCACATTCAGAGTCAAATACACATGCACAGCCGTGCACTTAAAAGTGCATGGCCATTTATAAAGAAAACTCTAGGCAAGCTGAAATTTTTTTAAAAATGCACAATCATGCGCTCATTAGGCCAAAAGATCAGCCCATAGGTATAGTTTCGTACATTTGAGTGCACAGTCGTGTACCTAGAAGTCTATCCAAATCGCTCACAGGTATGGCGATGCACCCTTAAGTGCACAATCGTGCAAGACTCAAAGCAGCACTGTTAAGGGAAAGTGTATAGTTGTGCATGAATAAGTGCATCACGATTCTGCACTCTAAAAGGCATGACTCTTTAGTCTAAAAAGACATAACCCCTTCAATTATCTTATTTAATTTTAAAATAAAACCTCTCTAACACTACCAAAACTTCTCATTTTCTTCCTAAATCATCAAACCCCCTTTTCTCTTTATCACATTCATAAAACTCAAACCCTACTTCTTTAAGTTCTTTCCTCCTTTCATTAATTTAAGCAATAAACATGGTGAGAACAAAATCACATGTCACCAACCATACAACCCCTCCTCCAAAACATTTTAGACTTAGAAGAAATTCAAACAATCTAAGGGGAGAAGAGGAAGAAAAATAGATAAAGGATTTTCCCCAAAATATTGCTTTTGCTAATGAAATTCAACATAAGAAGTATGAGGAAATAGTCTGTAGGAAAATCCAACTAAATAGATACCCAAATAAGCATGCTTTAATAAAATTTAGGTTAATAGATGAGGTATCTATGCTTTTACAAAGGGTTGGGTGGAACAATTCATGCTTATGGCATACCTTAAATACCTTAAGCCAACTTGTGAATTTTTGTCTTCCTTTCACTTTGATGATAAGGCTAAATTCATCTCTTTTAGGCTTGGGAATTAAGACTTTAAACTAGGTTTGTTTCAATTAAATGATGTCTTTGAATTTCCCAAAAACTAAGAAGCCAATATTGTTTTTGATAGAGATGAGTTTTGGAAGGAAATCACGGGTGATAGGCATGCTACATATGAGGCTAGGACAAGTAGAGAGTCAAAATTGCATTCACATGCTTTGAGGTATGTACACCGTCTTATGGCATACACAATTTTCAAAAGGAAAGAGGCTGACTCAGTTATTGAACATCGAATTAGGAATCCTCTATTGCATGGTGAATAATAGAAAAATAGATTTTTTTTATGCCATTGCTCTTACGCTTAAGGATATTGCTCAAAAGTTCAATGCGACCATTAGAATAGGAGGCCTTAGGACGACATTTGCTCGTTATGTGGGATTTGACATAGAGAATATGCCTTTTGAGAGAGTTTGTGGGAGGGAAACCGTTGATATAGCTATGATGCAAGAAATAGGAATAGTTGAGAGCACTCTTAATGGATACTGACTCACTAGGCTTCCCGATGCACAAGGACCTCTACACAAAAGCCCCAAGAAGTACAAGAAGAAGAAGAAGAAGAAGAAGAGGAATTGGATGACATGGTCATGAGAATGGAAAATTTAGAGCTGCCAATAGGAGTCTTGCATGTCAATGTTGAAGAACTTACAAGAAATGTGCAATGGATGCATCAAGACCTTCGAGCCTTTTTTGCGTACCAAGGCTTTGTGCCTCCACCTTTCCCACTGCCGCAAGATGATGCCTCACCATAAGATTGATGTGTTTTTCAATTTGATGTTTAATGTTTTAGTTGTTTTTAAGTGTTTATACTTTGACACATTTGAATTATGTTAAGTTTGGTTTATAAGTTTGGATAATATTTAATTTCTGTTGAGGTGTAGATGTTTAATTGTTATGATACAATGTACTTGTGTGTTTGGTGAACAATTTGTTGGGTTTTTGAGATGCAAAGCGCAGCAAAAATTTAAAATTTTAATCATAAAACCCCTTTATAGGATCTATGTAATTCGAATAAATCAATCAAGAGGGATTCCGAAAATTCACCAAGAAAATTTCAAGGCAATAAGGTTTAAAGGGAGAGAGGGGCTTTACACCAGTGACACCCTACCTCGAGCTTTTCATGTCTTCTTGTCAGATTAAGACATTGCCAATAAAATCATGTCCTCTACCGGTATCCACATGAACAGGGAGACCAAAGCAATGTTAATGTGCTAGCACCTTTTTAAAGATGACTCTTTAGTTATATTCTCTCTATGTGTATTTTCTTTTCTCAAAAGAAGTGGATGAATGAGGAGAATAATAGCATAGAAAATGCTAGAATAAGAGATGTATATATAGACATCTCATCTAGGGTTTCTCAAACCACTTACTTACCAAGACAGCTTTGGTAAGATTAAACTTCCTTTTTCTATTTTAATTCTAACTCCAAAATTAGTATAATTTCCAATTTATTTAAGATAACACTTACCTTAAATAAATAAATAAATATATATATATATATATTCTTTTAGAGATATTATTATTAGGTTAATTAACCCCAGCCTACTTTGGGTCTGTTATAAGTATGTGACCTTGTAGGTTCACACAACAATGGTAGTGGTTCTAAAATTCCCATTTTAGCCCACAAGTCATAAGTGGCCTCTAGCAAGACATTATGACTACCCAAGTTGTGTAAAGGTCGATAATCCGATATATCCTAATTCACAGTGTGTATAGTTTTTTGTCACATGATATCTTGATTGAACATAAGGCATGGATTATGTCATCCTTATATTATTCAATCATATTATTTCTCAATCCTAAGTAGATTGATACTGATAACTCTTTATCTGATATGAAAAACTTTTTATCAACTTATTATATCATGACCATGCATTATTTCTTAGTCTAACTTTATCGAGGGGCCCATATATATCTTCTCAAAATAACTAAGGGACAAATTTCATCTCAATCACTCACATTCCTCATAGAACTTATTCTATATCCAATCACAACACGTTATACCATCCGATTAAAGATGGTGTAAGAATGTGTCAAAATATAGAACTTATTATACAGAAAACCATGGTGATTTCATATTAAAGGATTGAAATAATACTACTGTGATGAGAATCACTTATGACAATTATCCATGTAGTATTCTTATAGTGGGTCGATCCAGTACATCATTTCTCTAAATATTTACCTATGGGTTTGACTCAATATCTCATATACATGATCAGTAAAACAAAATCATTAGTCAACCTCATACTAGTCTTTATTCATTGTTGTTCCCACAACAATGATCGACTAGGGATATTTTAGATTAGAATTAAAGTATTACATAAGAGTTTTGCTATCAAGTCACATACTTAATGACTTTAGGTAGAATTAACTAATCAAGGAATATTATTATAATTAACTAATCAAGGAGTATTATTATAATTAACTAATAATAATGAAAAATGCCTATTTATTAATAAAATAGAAATATGACAAAGTCAAAGTATGACCATTACACAATTGGCCTAGAGATATCACTAACATAATTATGGCGTAAAATTGTGTAGTGCAAGTATATATTGATATTTTAGATGTTTTGGTATGAATTGTGGTGCTTTTAAGTGCTAAAATGTGCCTAACATATGTTGCAAAAATTGAAAACAGCATGTATGCACGGTTGTGCAAGTCAAGTGCACAGCCATGCACTCATATATTTTGGCAGTAGCAAGCGTAGGTATGGTCGTGCATTTTTGAGTGCACAACCATGCACTTGGCACTGTAGCAAAACCCAATACAGGTATGGCTGTGCACTCACAGGTGCACAGCTGTGCACAAGCATGGATTCATAACACATTCACAGACATACAACTGTGCACCTCATGCACTCTGAAGTGCACATCCATGTATGTACGAAATTCTGCACATTCAAATTCCTTTACTTTCAAGCTTACCAACATTGAGGACAATATTGAATTTAAGTGGGGTAGGGGGGGTTAATTGTAGTCTATAGAAAATTTTTAATTTTCTTTTGAATTTTATTTTCTTCTTTTTATTTTTAATTTTAGTTTAATTTCCTTTTCTATTTAGGATTTAAATTAAATTTCCTTTTTAATTTTTCAAAGCTACTTTTAAAATTTCCTTTTAGATTAAGGTTTACTTGATTTTTATTCTGGAATTTAGTAAAGTCACTATTCAATTAGGAATAGGATTTTTAATTATTTTTCTTTCATTTTTGCAATTTTGAATTTTTTTTCTCCTTCCAAATTAAGGAAAAAATTTATAGGATTTATTTTTTCCATTGTGTGTAACGATTACTCTATATATATATATATATATATATATATATATATATATATATATATATATATATATTTATGTACAAGTATGTTGTTCACTAATTAGACATTCTTTAACTTTAAGAAACCCTAGCTAATTCTTTTTCAACTCACTTTATGCAAATAATTTTTAATTCTTATTTTTTGCTTCAAAATGTTACAAGAAAAGCAAAATCAAGCAAGGCAAAGGAAAGGTAAAGCAATAATGTAAAATGGTGATGAGGTGAGTGAACTCACTAAAGAATATGGTACCCTCTTTTCTATTCATTCGCATGAGGAGGGTAAGAAATTCCGCTCTCTTTCAAAGCAAAACTTTATTTTGCTTAAATTCTTTGAGGATGATGTTTTATATGACATAGGGGTTGATGAAGATATTGTTATTTTGTGTGACCAATTGGGTTAGACTAACTTTATTAAAATGAAACATGACACTTTTTATGAACTTACACTCGAATTCTACACAACTTTTAAATTTGTGGATGAGGATAAGCAAGTGTTCCCATGTAGACTTTTTAGAAAAGAGTTTCATGTTGATTTTGAACTTATGTCATATGTTTTCGGGTTTCCTAATGGAGGATTTAAATAACCTCTAAGAGAATTTGACATGCTTTCTTTTTGGAGAAGAATCACTGAGGATAGTAGTTTTAGTGAGAGAAAGAGATGATGATTAGTGGTTTGATTAATGATTATGGTTACTTTTTAATGCACAAATTTATGGCACACAACATCTTTAGAAAACAAGATAGTACCAGGGTTTCAAAGGATGAACTTTTTATGTTATGGTGCATGCATACTAACATTAGAGTTTCTAATGCTCATTTTGTTGTCCAAACTATGTGGCGTGTTGCCCAGGCAAGGAGAGTAGCTCTCTCTATAGGATATATTATAGCAGCCTTGGGGCAATACTTTTTTGCATTCAATATGTCATATTCTACTAAAGGAATGAGAGTTTTTGAGTGAAAGGACGCTCATCTGTGCTGATATCATCACTGAATGAAGGACACTGAAAGAGGTTGAGAACAAAAAATGTTATTTGTTGTGCCAGTATGCTTTGAGCAATTGAACAAGTCTTCTTCAAAAGAGGATAAGGAAAGCGAAAGAAGTAGCAATGAATCTTGGCTAAAGAAAAAAACTATAAGTAATGAAGCAACTATAGAGTTGATGGTGCTCCTTCGATTGGATATACTGGAATTAAAGATATATGCTTCACTGGATGAGCTTCATATCATGATAGAAGATTTCCAAAAAGCACAAGTAAGTCAGTTTAAAAGACTCGAGAAGCTCACAGAGACCACCAATTTCAATAATTCCTCGCCTCCACCACCGCTTTAAAAAGGGGATTACTTTCCTGAACTTTTACTTTTTGTTTTGTTTTGTTTTGTTTTTATTTGTTTTATTTTAGTAGAAGGTAAGGGAACATGCATTTCATTTTGTTATGTCTTTTGTTGCATTTAGTTATTAGGATGCATTTTATGCACAACACTTGAGTTTTTAAGACCTATTTTTAAGTAGAACCTAATTTATTAAATATAGTTTTCTTAAAAAGATGTGGTAATCTTCATTTAATGTGGGTTTGGGCTTTTAAGATTAGGATAATGATTTGTTGTTAAAGATTTTTTAATCTTTAATGAACTTATTGCTTACTTTTTAATTAACTGTTGGAACTTCGAAATCTTGAATTTCGAGAAAGGTGTTTGTAAGTAGAGATTTAAAATTCAACTCTTGATTTTAGTCAAGTCTTATGTACTTTGGTTTCTATGAAAAGAAAAAAAATAAAAGCGAGATGGAGCGTAAAATGAACTTATTTAAAAGGAGCTAAAACTTTAAAATTATAAATCTTTATATGCTCCTTCTACTTCAGTGCTCTTAAATAAAGTGTGAGTATCCAAAGGACCCTTTGTGAGGTATCCACACTGAGTCATAAGGGAAAGGTGGGGGATATTGCAATTGGGAAAACTTTTGTTGAATAAAATAATGAAAGTGCTTAAAAAGTGCCTTATGTATAATATTCTAAGATTAGCCAAGTTTTGAATGGATCTCTATTTGCTTTCGTCTTTCTTTGATTTCAATTTTTCATTTTCATGAATTCAATTGAGAAGTTTGCTCTTCACACGGTAATTTAGCATGTCCTTGACCTCGAATTATTATTTTAATTTCGGAGTTTTTAAGTTTTACATTAAGTGAAGATTGCCATAGCTAGTTAAGTTAAAGCTAAGTAATGAGTTAAGCTCTTCTTATGAATGAGGTGTTTTCATGTTTTGCTTGAGGACAAGCAAAAAACTCAAGCTTGAGGGAGTTTATAAGTGAGAAAAATCATAGATTTTGAGCACTAATTAGTTGATTTTTAGGTGTCAAAGTGTCTAGACTAGTTTTAAATATTGGCATTATTTTCTTAAATTCCTTAGAATTTAGGTTTTTATAGGTTTTATAATTTTAATTGAATTTTGATTGTTTTTGGTTAATTATGATGCTTTTATGTTGTTTGGCTAGGTCAAGTTTGGATCAATGCAAGTGGAGTCTAAGTGAAAACTTAAAGAGAAAATTTCAAAATCTCCATGAAAATAAGATGAAGAGGAATGCATGGTCGTGCATATGGGTGTGCACGACTATACCTGAACTTAAAAATACTTCTTTGTAAAGAGTTGCAGTTGCACGGTCGTGCACACCACACCTGATCCAGAGAAGTTCAGAGCCTGCTGGTGCATAGCTCTGCATGACCATACCTGGTTCATTGATTTCTGGAGATGCAATGCTACACAGCTGTGCACTTCGAAGAATTTCAATTATGGAAGTTATTTTTAGGGTTTTTGAGAGACAATTATAAATAGTTTTGGTTTGCCTCTTTTGCAGAGGTTGGCTAGTTTAAAAACAGCTGATTTCATTTGCATTTTTCAATAGAACAATTTTATTTTCATTTTTCATTTTGGTTTTGTTATCTACTCAAGGATTATCAAGAGTAGGGGATTAAAGGACAATCCCAATCATATTCAAGAGAAGAAGAATAAAAAGGGATTTTTCCTTCTAATTATTCTTTGTATTTAATTTAATTTAATACAATGTTTGTGTTTGCAATTTTCAATTATTCTTCTTCTTTTCTCTTTTCAATTACCATGAGTAGCTAAATTAGTAGTTAGGGTTTTTTAGACTCGGCTTAAGAATGAACTTAATTGGTTCAATATTATATCACTAAATCTAAAATCCATGATTATTATTGAACTTAATGCTTTCCTAGGACTAATCACCCATAGGGTGAGATTGAAAGAAGATCCTTATTGAGAAAAAAAATAATTTGTTAATTTAATCAAATTGGTCGGGAGATGGTTTGATTATTAATATTCCTTTAAATTTTAGCTTCAATATTGAGAGTAATTAATTGCTTGAGTAGTGAAAGCTAATCACTTGAGTAGTTGTTATAATTAATAAATTATGCGAGTGCTCGGGAGAGACTTTTATATGTCTAAAGATGCTTAGAAAATGGAATAAATCTATAAGTGATAAGGAGGTTGACATACATTTAGATAAAATTGAGTCGGGGATAAAACCCTAACATCCTTTTAATTGATAAATTTTATAGTAGTTTAATTGTGTTTTTTAGATTAGTTTAGTTTTAGTAAAAACCTTATTCGACTATCTAAATAAACAAATATAAAAAGTAATTCAATATTCAACATCCACTCCCTGTGGGATCGATATTTTTACTACTTGGACGACTATGTGCACTTGCAGATATGAACAACCAATTACCATCTAGTCTGGAGACCTTTTTGAAGTTAATAATGAAAGATCTATAACTGGACGAGAAGAAGCAATAAAGTTGTTTCTGAAATTAGTCAACAAAGACCCTAATATGAATTTCAAATCTAAGACTTTTGAGATTTGGAAGAGGTAGTTGAAAACAAAAAATAGTGCCTTGTGGCCCAAAGAGATAAGACAATCCAAGAAAAGGATAAAGAAGACATCCTGAACTGGGACCTGCCTATATACAACTCAAAAATGGAGTGACTGATAATGTTATCCATAATGCCAATCTTAGCATAAAATAATTGAGGCATATCATGTAACTTTATCTCAAAATAATGTTGTGTCGTAGTTTTAGAATATAATAGTAGATTTCTTAGATCTTTGGATTCCATTTAGATAAAAAGAAATAAGATTCCTTTATATTATTATACTTAAAGATAAATGAAAAATGGGAGCAGAGACACCGATTGTTTATAATAGTGTGCTTTAAAAATTTTATATTTTGAGCTGGCAAATAGTAGCATGGGCATTAGCTACTTCAATGTATTTCTATATAAACTCCTAATGTATTTTTATATAAACTCCTACTTTTGAAGGAAAGGGGTAGAAATAAAATAAAAAATTCTCTACATCTCTAAGAAAATTTTTGCCACTATATATCTTGTTCTGTAAAAGTAGTATCAGGAAGGAGAGTTGTTTATAAGACCCATATTATCAAGAAAGAAAAGGCAGCCATAGCACATAAGAACCTCCAACCAGTAAAATATTACTGGAAGTTACTGTGAAGAAGGCTAAAACTATTGTAGAAGCTTAGTGGCCTTGTTCACTGAAAGTATATATTTCTTCCAAGATAATGGTATTATTCTAAGAGTTAAGCGCATTATTTTTAAAACAATTTTTGGTACATTTGCATGCTTTTTAATGTTAGATAATTGCCCATATCATGATAGTTTGCATTTAGATCATAGAGTAGGAAAGGATCTAGTAATAGGGTTGTTAAATTCTATTATTAATCGTCTTAATTCTCTAAATAATTGTTTGGAGACTCTAAACAAATCCATAGAAAATTATTCTAAACAATTAAGATAATTGACTTTAAGACAAAGTGAATTTGAGAATTATTTTCTCAAGAACAGAGAACCTTTGGGTCCTGTTGCTAGCTCTCGATATTTTAATGGGTTTGAGAAGTTGAAAGAATTTAGAAATTGTAAATCTCATCCTTCTTGATCCTTGAGTAGCTCTTTGTTTCCACTTAAGGAAGAGCAAGCTCACCCTGAATGGTATCAGAGCCCTAGGAAGGGAAAAGATAGTGAATTTCTAAAGTTCTTTCTAAAATTGGACTAGATTGTAAAAATAAAACTTTAAATAGGACAAATATAATTAAAGCAAAGATAAAAGACTAAAAAAAGAGGGTAAAATATGGAAAAGGACATTTGTTGTTTTCATCCGTATTTGGCAGAGGCCGTGCCGAGTATCACTATCCTACTTAAAAATGATTTGATAGCGTTCTAGAATAAAAGGTCAATGTCATTTGGAAACACTTATTGGACTCCAAATAGTAAGGAAAAATCATAAGGGCATGATAAAAAATTTATGGCCCGTCCCCCCACAATTTAGTTTTGTGCCTCGTCCCCATATGTTGCGCCGACACAAAAAAATTGACAAAACAAAAGATTAAAAAAATCAAACTATAGTAATATGAGTGGAGCCTAACCATATATCAGTGTTACTGTAGAAGTTGAACTGCTATCAAGTGTTCTCTCTTTGCGAGTAGATCTTATCAGTGTTTCTCTCTTATGAGTAGATCTATTTATCAGTTAATTGTTATCCTTCCCTCAACATCCTCTTAACCATTTCTTTATCCACTAGTCCTCTTTCGTCTCCGATCTGTTTCTTCATAACCATTTCTCTGACCATCTTCTTTCAACTTCGATCTGTTCTTCTAAACCTTTCCTCCGTCCATTTTCTTTCTCTAGTATGTGTTATTCCGCTAGGGTTGAGTAGATCTAGCAGTCTTCTCTTTTCCAGTTATCTTCCCAAATTTCTTATCCCTTAATCTTCATCATCCACACTTAGAATGAGTATCCTCATATGGAACTGTCAAGGCATCGGCAACAAACCAACGGAGAGATCTTTACGAGATCTAACCAAAAAATACAAACCCGACCTCGTCTTTTTAATGGAAACCAAGATGGATCAACTGAGGTTGGAAGCCATAAAGAAAGTGCTCCGATTCAACAGGGGTGAGTATGTAGACCCGATCGAAAAGGCGGGTGGTCTAGCGATATGGTGAAACCAAGAATGGACGATTGACATCGAAGCAAAAAAAAAATTTATCAATATGAAAATATTAGGCGAACAGAGGTGGCATTTTACTGGGTTTTATGGTGCCCCAGAGAAACATGGGCATAAAAAAGTCCTAGCTGAACTTCAAGCTTACACACAAGGTAGATAGGGCCCCTGGCTCATAGAAGGGGATTTCAACATGATCATAAACCAAGATGACAAACATGGCGGACAAGCATTCAACTGGACACAAGGTACTCTTCTAGCTGACTTTATGGAATCTGAAAACCTTTTGGAACTGGAATTTAAGGCAACAGATTCACGTGGCACAGTCGGCAGTCCGGCAAAGCAAAAATTATGGCCAGATTGGACCGGGCTTTAGCAACTCCGGACTGGTTTTCTCTATACGAAAATGCCCATGTAATCCATAAGAGTTTTTGTGCTTCAGACCACAGACCTTTTATAATCAGACTAGACTGGCAGCAAAAAATGACAAAACAAAGCTTCAAGTATGAAATGAAATGGAGTAAGGATGAAAGATGCAGAGAAGTGATTAGAACAATTTAGGAAAGAGATAAACATAGCAGTCTTAAGTTAAACCTAGCCCAAAAGCTGAAATTATATGCAACATCTCTTAAACAGTGGAGCAGAGCAAATCACCAAAATTTTAGAAGAAGAATCGAAGAGATCAAATACAAAATTAACAGCTTAGAAGAGGAAGAAGGTTCTGATGCAACCAAAGAAGCAATAGATTCCTTAAAGGAACAATTGAATGAAGCATGGAAAGACGAGGAACTCTACTGGGCTCAAAGATCTCGGATTGATTGGTTGAAGCTTGGGGATAAGAACACTAAATTCTTCCATCTATCAACCATCCAACATAGATCTAGAAATAGGATAATGAGAATAAGGGATTTAAATGGTGTCTAGATTACAAATGGGGACAAGATTAAAAATGAGATAAACTGTTTCTACAAGAACCTCTTTAAGCTTGAACCCACTTTTATTGATCAGGAAGTGGGTGATGTGATTCCCAATCTTGTTATAGAAGTGATGAACGATTCTCTCCTGGCGCCAATATTAGAATTAGAGGTCAGAACAGCAGTATTCCAGATGGAAAAACTCAAGGCTCCGGGACCAAATGACTTCTCTGGGGATTTATTTCAGTCGAATTGGGACACAATCAAAGGGGAAATTATTGAAACAGTCAAGAATTTCTTTACAACAGGCTAACTTCACCTAGATTTCAATAAGACTCTCATCGCTCTTATTCCAAAGAAAGCTACTCTAAAAACTGTTTCAGATTACCACCCAATCAGCTGTTGCAATTATATCTACAAGATCATCACCAAAATAATGGCAAACCATCTAAGGAAGTGGCTTGATGTCCTGATATCCCCCCAACAAACTGCTTTTGTTCCGGGAAGATGCATTCAAGACAATATCATAATCACCCATGAAGCCATCCATGCCATGAAGAGAAAGAAACAGGGAAAAGAAAACATATTTGCTCTCAAACTCGATATGGAGAAAGCTTACGATCGGGTTAACTGGAATTTTGTTGATTTAATTATGCAAAAAATGGGCTTTAGTCGAAGATGGATTTAGTTAGTGATGCAATGTTTAACAACAGTGAAATTTGCAGTGGTCGTTAATGGAGAAGAACAAGAAACATTCTACCCAAGCCGGGGTATCAGACAGGGAGATCCACTATCTCCTTACATATTCATACTCGTGGCTGACATCCTCTTAAGATTAATCAATAAAAAAGTCATGGAAAAGCATATTCATAGGTTTAAAATAAATGCTAGGAGTGAAGCTATCACCCATATTCAATTCACAGATGATACAATAGTGTTTAGGAAAGCAGATAGTACTAAGATCTCGGCTATCAAGCATGTTCTAGCTTCCTATTGCAAAGCTTTGGGCTAGAAAATAAATCTAAACAAGTCTGGTATGTTTTTAGCACCAATTCCCCTCAAAATTTGAGAAGCAAAATTTTAGATCTGATGCAAGTGGCAGAATCTAGTGCCATGTCTCACTACCTAGGGGTCCCAGCAGATTAAGGGAGCTCCGAACATGACCTCTGTAGCTCTCTTATTGAGAGAGTGTCTCACAAAGTTCAGGGTTGGAAGGCCAAATATCTAACCTAAGCAGGCAGAGACATTCTAGTGAAAGCAGTGTTGCAATCCATTCCTTCTTCCATAATGATGATCTTTAAAGTGTCGTGCTCAATCACTGAAAAAATGGAATAGCTTATTAACATATTCTGGTAGTCTCAGGACCATGAAAAGAAAGGCATCCATTGGGTGGCTTGGTGGAAACTCACTAAAAATAAGGTTGATAGAGGCATGGGATTCAGAGAAATGCAACATTTCAACAAAGCCCTCTTAGCCAAACAATGTTGGTGCCTGATAACTCATCTAAATCTTCAAAGCTCAAAGCTATTGAAGAGTCTCTATTTTGCACATTCTACTATCCTAGAAGCTAAAATAGGAAACAAATCTTCCTGGATTTGGGGAGACCTTTTACAAGGCCGAGATGTACTCAAAGAAGGGTGTAGATGGAATATTTCAAATGGCAACTCGGTTCAAATTTGGCATGATAAATGGATCCCTACTCTCGACCACTTCCAAATCCAATCTTCTAAACCAGTTGGAAGCAATATTCATCTAGTTAGGGACTTGATGGATCCGCAAAGGAAAACCTGGAATGGCACTCTTTTGAGACAGTTGTTCAACCAAGCCGAGGTAGAAGCCATAGAACTCATCCCCACTGCGAGGGTAAGGAACGATGATAAACTGATCTAGCATTTTGAAAATTGAGGCAATTATACTGTTAAATCAGGTTATCGTTTCCTCAAAGAAAAAGAAGATATAGACCAGAGACAAACAATCCCTGTTCCTTCAATGACACCTTCAGCTAAGGTTTGGAAATCTATTTGGAGTCTTAAAACCTCGGAGAAAATCAAACATTTTTTATGGAGGCGCACTAATGATGCTTTATCTACTTTGACAAATCTTAAACACAGGGGTTATGGAAAGGAAACTATCTACACTACTTGCAACCTTAGTGAAGAAACAATCAAACACATCTTATTTTTGTGTCCTCATGCAAAAGCTGTTTGGTTCGGTTTGAACTTCAATTACAATCCAACAGACATGGGCTTTCAATCATTCTGGGCATGGTGGTCAGAGGCAGTGAATGAATTCAAACAATACCAGGATGACATGAGACTAGAGCTTGCTGCGAGTATATGCTGGCAACTATGGAAGCACAGGAACATGGTTATTTTTAATGGAGTAAAAGGTGAACCGATAAGCATCCTTGACAAAGCACAACAATAATGGCATGAATGGAACCATAGTGCCAACTCAGATAGAACTTACCAAAACAGTGCTAGTAACCAGAATCAAAAGTGGAGCCTCCTAGGTAGAGAGGAACTGAAAATCAATTGCGATGCAGCTTTTATTGATAGAGAGAATATAGCTCAAATAAATTTCATCTATAGAAATTATAGAGGACAAATCATCCATACAGAAGCTCAAAAAGAGAAATGTTTTTCCCCTTTGATAGCAGAAGTTCATGCCCTCAGAGAAGCTCTCAGATTCATCGCCAACAGAAAACTCAAGAGACCAATCATTGAATCAGATGCTCTCCTAGCCATTCAGGCCATCTCATCCAATATTGATGAAGTCTGATGGGAGATCATGACCATTATTGATAAAATCCAGTATATCAACAAAGATCTTGAAGAAGATAGTGCAACTTTTAAGCACATTTATAGAAGTTCCAACAAAGCAGCTGATTGGCTAACAAAGAATTGTTTTTTATTCTTGCTAGGAGACATTTAGAGCAATATCCCTTCTCCACTTTCTGTAATCCTACAAGATGATATTATGTACTCTATTTCCCAAGTTTAATGTAAGTTTTTATTCTCTGTCCAAAAAAAAAATGGAGCCTAACTGTAGGCGGTGGGGTTTAGCGTGCGCCCAAGTGTTGGCGACCATGGCACTCTTTCGGGCCCAAGGCCCGCATGAGAAATACAAAATAGGTCGAAGCCTACTCGGAGATGGAGTTGCCACCAGGAATAAATCCGGGACACACTTATACTACAACTGGATTCCCACGGAAGTGCCCAGAAACCGTCATCAGAGAAACGGCTTTGGAAACTGGGTATGGATGTTCGAATGTCCACCCGACCTTGCGATCGGCCTCTGTTTGTGTTCATGATTTATTATCTTTTGATTATCCGATTGTTTCTTTTGTTTACATGCGAATTGGGTTGCCTAACAAGCAATGGATCATATTTTATGTTAAGGTTCAAGTTTGCACATTATCCATGTTTCATGCCTTTTAGTCCCATAACACAATACAAAACAAAATTAATTTACAAACATACATTCCAA
>CATIWK010037836.1:0-18211 GCA_949634005.1 Mallotus japonicus | reverse complement strand
TACTTTAGTTTTAGATAATACTAATTTTAAATGGAATAAAAATTAATAAAATTAAGTAAAAGAATGAATATAAAATAAATTTATGAATATTTATAGATTTATTAAAATTACAACTTGACTTTTGTGTTAGTTTGTGTTTTGTATAATTCAAAAAAAATATATATTAATAGAGATATGTGTACATGTCTAAAATTTAGTTAGTATTGAATTTTTAAATTTTAAATAATTTAAAAATTTGATGGACTAAATTATTTATTTTATTACAACTTAGGGATTAAACTGTTTTATTTTTAAAAACAGAGGGAACTAAATGTATTTTGATATAAAAAACCTAACGGAAAAGTTAATGGAGGGACTTAAATGTTGACGGAATTAAAATTGATGGATGTAAATGTTCGATTTTCAAACAAGAGGGAGACGAGTGTAAATTAGGTCAAACCTCAGGGAGGTAAATGTAATTTGCTCTTAATTAAAATATAAATATATGTAATAATATTTGCTGATTTAAATGGGAAGAAGTTTGCATTTCCTTAAGTAAGGTTTCAAATTTGAATTTTATAAACAAAAAATAAGTATTGAGAGAAGTTTACTCAATTTGGATTCACTCAATTCAAACTCCGAAATAGTTAAGAGTTTTTATGACTACGAAATACCGGAAACATTAGATAAAAGAAATATATAAATATATGTAAATTAAATATTTTTTTGAAATTCAATTTATAAAAATTTTAAAATTTTTTACCTATTTACAGATTACATCCAATTGAATGTGGGAAAATATTTTAAATATTTTATAGTTGATGAATAAAAATACAACAAACATATCAAAAAAATAAAGTTTCCTAAAAAATTTTTGTCAAAGTTATGTATGTGGGCCGGGCTCGAGCCTAAGTGAAATTGAAATAATGAACATATCCTGGCCCAAAGCACAAACAAATCTAATTCACGACATATAGTACCATTGACGAATCACCGCTTGCACAAAAGGCACAAACGCAGCCAGCCAGCAGCCCCCGCGCGCAGCAATTATCGTCTGTTCGTGCAGCACTAAACCAAAAAAAGCCACCAGAAAAAGTAAGAAACACCGCCGGCCAATGGAGCATCATCGGTCAATTTCAGGCGCATACTTTCATCAGACCAGGTACGGCCATCGTCCTCCGCATCATGATGTTGTTCTCCCCAATAACCCCACCATCTATCCCCACCATCAGCACCAATCCACCCTTCAGCATCCACCTCAACAATTCCGACCCCCGCAACAACATCCTCCGCCTCTTACTCCTCCTCCTCCACCACCGCTTCTGCAGCCATACCAGCAACATCACCAACGCCAACACCCCTTCAATCCTCAAAATCCTCACTTTTCTTTTAATTTTAATCAGCAGCATTCTAGATCGCACCCCGATGTTGTGAATTTTCCCCAATCTCCTTCCTCCTCCGCACGTTTACCTTCTGATTTCATCGGAGATGACCGATCCGATTTCAGAAATCCGCCTAGGTTCTTGCCTCCAAGGTCATACCTTCATCATCCTTCTGATTTACATCAGCAGCAGCAGCAATCTGTTTCTCCTATTGCTATGAGGCATGAATTAGGGTTTATTGAGGAACAAAAACAACAACAACAACAACAAAGGGGAGAGCTTTTATTTGGTTCCAATCCAGATAGATCTTCTTCTAGGGATTTTCGAATTGCACTGTCTAATAATCAAATTAGTCGCGCTATGCCTTTTAATGATGTTGTTGATGATGATGACCGTAGAAGTGAGAGTCACAGATGGCTGCATCATGGCAGAGAAGCTACCAGAGATGTTCATGATTCATTTAGTGATAGGAGGAGCAATGAAATCACTGGCGATTCGGATGGAAATCGATTTGTTAAGCATTACAGGAGCAGTAGAGAAGTGAGTATGAATGCTGAACATAGTAGTGGTGCTAAAGGAAGTAGTAGAGAGGGTAGTTATGAGTTTAACAATACCAATAATAGGACTCCTAGGAAGACATTACAAAAAAAGAGTGCTCTTCTTCGGATTCAAAAGCCTGTTCATAACTTCAGAATTAGAGATGATGACAGGGGACATCATTATTCTGGTGGTTATTTTGATGATTCTAAATTTAATACCTCTTTTAGAGGTAATAAGGATAGGGATAAGGATCAGAATCAGTACCGCTCGGATAGAGGAACTGCAGAGCAAGTTAGGGAGGGTAGTCCTGTTGAGCTTGATGTGTCTTTTAAGTCCAATTCCCTTGTAGCCAAGGCTATTGTCACACCTTCTGCTGATGTTTCTGATTCAAATTTGGCACCTTCTAGGTATGGAAAATTAAGGAAAGCATTGGTGCCTAATAAGGACAGTTTAACTCCACCACTTAAACTCAATGAAGGTAAAGATGTGGTATCAGTAGCAAATATTACTTCCAATTCTGATAAGGATCTAAAACTCTCCAAAAAGGAAGTGAAAGCCTGTGGTTCTGGTGGAACTGAAGTCTCACCTGGAATGAGTAAAGGGGGCAGTACTACTGGGGGTACTGTGTTGAATAAAGGTGGCGCTAGTGTTTCTGGTAAAACTTCTTCACTCAAAGTTTCAAAGAAGAAAAAAATTACTAAGAGACCAGTGAAGAAAGCCGTAAATCCTAATTTCAATTCTTCAGGTTCGCAGCAAACTAAGAAGTGTGATGAACCTGTCATAACTGATAGCTCTGTCCATGGTCAGCCTGAATCCTCTGAGCCTGAAATGGATGCTATTGCAACTTCAGTTAACATTGTTGATTCACAGCCTTGCTCAAATGAAACAACTCTTAATCCTGAGAATGCCAGAGTGGAGGAATTTTCAGAGGTCATGGCATCTGAGAATGGCATAACTGCTGGTGCTGGAAGATTGTGCATGCCTAACATCAACAGAAAGAGGAGCCGTTCAACATCCCCTTGGGGCTCGTCAAGTCTTGAAGGAACTACAATCAGTGAGAATATGGGACATGATGATTCCATGAATTACACACATGTTATCTCAAATACTGACGAGGATCACACACATGATGATTCCATGAACTGCACACATGTTATCTCAAATACTGACAATGATCACACTAAGTTGCCAAATGAAACTATTGGTTCTGACACTGGTGGTGCTGAAGATGCTGTTCAGCAGCTTTGTCTGAGTGGAGAATCCTTATGGGCTGAGAATAATGCAGCAAGCAGATCTCCCAAGAGTTTACTCTCTGCCAAAGAAAATGCTAATTGTGTTTGCTTAAGTTCAGAGAAAATTGAAATTCATGAGGATCCTGCAAATTCATGTGATATGATCTTAGGTTATGAATCTGACAATACCCTACTTAACACAACAGCAGGAACTACTGTTTCTGACAATTGGACAATTGATGTTGGCCGGCCTTGTACAGATGAGGGTAGTCCTTCTGCAGAGAATAATTTTGTTGATCCATTTGTAAATTCTCATTTTTCTGTTGGAAACAGTCAAAACTGGCTATGCAGTTCAGGAGAAATGACACTTGGGAATGTGGCCAGAAGTGCAAGCCCCTCTGATGAAGGGGTAGGGACCATTTTTGGTTCTGACAATGGCCATCATGTTTTAGGAGAAATTAGTTTGTCCAACCACAAGGCTAGTATTAGCAAGCAGCTGTCTCCAGATAAGGTTGGTATGTCATTTGAGAATGTTCCAATTGCAGGATCACTAAATCAAATGGTTTCTATGGGTAGTAGTGAGGAGGTAGATACACTTAATATTAAGAAGAGTGATACAAAAGTTGAAAGGTCTGAATTAGATTTGTCAATTCCTGAGGCGAATGATGTGCATACAGAGCCTGTAAATGTGGTTACCTCTGCTTGTTGGGTGGATACAACCTTGAGATTGTCTTTCAAAGATCCAAATCCAACAGAGTGTACAGTTTATGGCAGAGACTCTGGGAATATTGGCCTGCAACCTTTTACTGATGGATTCAGTGTTTTAGCCCAGATAAGTTCAACGGGCATTTCACAGGCTAATGTTTCAGTTACCAGCAATGTTAATGTTTGTCCAAGTTCAAGTTTGATACGGAAACAAAAGAAGAGGAAAGTCTCTGGTTCTCAACTGGAATTGTATTGTCCAATGCCGTCTCTTGTGACTGAGGGACCTCCAATTGCAGATATCTCAGCATCAAGTATAGAAGTGCCCTCCAATTATGGTGGTGATCTGACACAACCAGAAGTGGAAGCTCCAGTGTCTGCCATGGATCCATTGTGTAAGGCTGATTTTCCAGTGTTGTCAAAAAAGATCACTGTGTCACCTAATTGTTTAGGAGAAGAATATGATAGCAATGTGTCTTCATTTAGAGATGCCTCTGAAGATGATGAAGTACTGGCTGTGCCCAAAGTGAAATCCATCTGTCAAACAGGTACTCAAGACAAGCAGATGGCAGATGCAACTCCTGTTATGGCTGGTATTAGTCTTCAAAACAACTCTATTCATGCGGAAAGTGGCGAGGGAGTAAAAAATGATATAGAGGCCACAGAAGAGCAATCTATAGTTGACAGTGGTATTACTCTCTGCCAATTTTCTTCAGAACTTAAGTCTCTTAACTCAGATGAAAGATTGCCTAGTGTGAATTTGGAGGATGAGAACTGTCATCATGTGAAAAATGGTTTAACTTCTGAGTCAAATAATTTGTCTTCTCTAAGAGATGGTAATGGAGTTCCAACAACTGACATCAGTGGTGAAGCTATGGGCCCAGTGCCTGATACATCATCTGACATGGATTGTCAAGAAATGTTGCCTGGTCTCCCTAGCATAACAAACGACCAGTTTTCCATTGAAAAGTCTAGTGGGGATGATGAAATTCTACTTGGGAAGCCTGCCATTCAGAGTGGTTCTAGCATATCTGCTGTTACTTCTGGTTTACTGAATACTGAATTTAATTTAAACTTGGATCATGCAGTAGAAAATGCTCACTCATCCAGTGGGAAGACTATAACCTTGCCCAAAAGTGGTCCTCAGACTCTGAATGCTATGAGTAGAGAAATATCTGGCTGGAAGAACCAACATAGTCATGCTGCTTCCAGGATTTATCTAGGTCGCTCATCATTTGGTTTTATCGCTTCAAAAAATACAGCCTCTTCCAACCATATATCAAAACCCCGTACATGGCATCGAACTGATAGTTCTTCTGGTTTAGCTCCACCTGGAACCAAAGCTTTTTCAAGCACAGTTCCTGCACAAAGTCAATTGCCTAAAAAGGTTGCGAAATTCCAGAGTCCATCATACATTCGCAAGGGTAACAGCCTTGTCAGAAAGCCTACTTCAGTGGCTTCGCAGTCCCGGGGTTTGAGCTCTGCTGTATATCGGCTGAACTCTTCAGGTACAGATGAAGTGAAGAATGCTGGATGTGAGAATAGAGGAGTTGCTGACCCATCAAACTATGTGAGATCTGGAGTGAATATTTCTCTTGACAGGCCCAGAACACCGCCATTGCCCTGTAGCACCAAAATTCCAAATCACTATACCAGTTCTTTGGGGGATTGTCAATCTTCCCCATTAGCAGAGCCTCTTAATAACTGTGCTACTGTAACTGCATCAGATCCTATGACTTCCACTGAAAGTAATGATGTGTTAAAATCTTCTGAAGATGCAATAAAAATTTCAGAAAAAATTGTGATCCAAACTGGTCAAATTAACAATTTGGATTGCGACACTGAGCAAAATGATGGGAATGCGGTGCCTTCTAATGCCAACAGTATAACATATGTCAAGCGGAAATCAAATCAGTTGGTTGCAGCCTCAAATCCGTCCTCATTATCTATGAAGAATTCCCATGGTACTCCTACCCTACCTTCTGATAGCTATTATAAAAGGAGGAAAAATCAGCTAATCAGGACTTCACTGGAAAGTCATGTCAAGTCAACGGCCATCATGCCTGATGAAACTATGACTACCGAGGGGCAAACTCTTCATAACTATACTTCCAGCAGAAATTTGACAAAGAGAAGATCGCGAAAAGGTTTGTCTGGTGAACTTTTTTCAAGGGATATTATTTTATCCTCAAGCACAAATATAATAATTAACTATCATTCTATTTTTATGTGTTTTATCACCCTAAGGATTCGAACATGTAAACTTGCTCAAGTATCTTGGGAATCATAGGCCATGTTTCTCTAATTTTTTAATAGTAGATTTAAACTTCTAACATTACCTTAACTTTTGGATGGCATACCTGGTTGGTTTAATGGATCAGAACAGCTAATTAAGCATATATTTTTTTTAGGTTTGAATAAATTCTAGTGTATGAGTATGGAAATGTTGTTTGGATAAATTTGATGTGTTTGCAGTTGGTTTGTTTGTTTTGGCATAATAGTTGTAATTTGAAACATAATTAAAGTGGTTATTTTGCAGTTATGGCAAAGACACGTAAACCTTCGAAATTTTCATTGGTCTGGACACTACGTAGTGCTCAGTTATTGAGTAATGATGGTAATTCATTGCATCATCAAAAGGTCTTTCCCCAGTTGTTTCCCTGGAAAAGAGCAGCATCATGGAGAAGCTTCATACCAAGTTCGGCTGCCAATTCCATTAATGGTTCCTCTTCTACAATTAGGTACTAGTTATTGCAGTTTTCTTTATCTGTAGCTTCATTCAGTCTTCTCATGTTTGTGTAACTTTGACCCTAATACCAACAGTTTTTTATATGTAGGAAATTGCTGCTTTTGAGAAAGAGGGACACTGTATACACAAGGTCAAAACATGGATTTTCACTTCGAAAATCCAAGGTACTAAGTGTTGGTGGGTCTGGTTTAAAATGGTCAAAATCTATTGAAAGGCAATCAAAGAAAGCTAATGAGGTTAGTTAGACCGGAGTGCACAAGAATTTCCTTTGCCACCCAACTTGACAACTCTTAAATTCTACTGATGTTTTTACTTGCAAATTAAATAAGTTATATCAGAATTAATTATTTCCATTGGGCTGGCTTACATACAGGAAGCTACACTGGCGGTTGCTGAAGCAGAGAGGAAGAAAAGAGAACAGATTGGTGCTTCCTATGTGGATTATGGAACAAAGAACAGAAACAGTTCTTCCCGTAAGTCAGTTCACAGTATAAAGCTGCACCCAGGTAGTGATCGCGGTGATCCTGGTGTGCAACATATCCCCAGTCATATTATCATTCTATTTATGCAGTTACATGTTTGTTGCATTTCATTTGCACCTTTAGCTGTGCTTTCTGAGAAGGTTGTTTTAATCATTAAAGTATAATATGCTGCCATGTAACTTGCTATTCTTTGGCAGGAGAACGGATATTTCGCATTGGTTCGGTTCGCTACAAAATGGATTCCTCAAAGAGGACCCTTCAAAGGATTTCAGGTGGTCTAATTTTTCATTGCTCTGCGATGCATTTTGTTCTTTGATTCCAGATTTTTCAAAATGTGTACGATTCATGGATGGAGCTTGAATATTTTTTATCCTTGCTCTCTTGTATGATACTAGTTGCTACATAGTTATCTCTTGCTTGCACTGTGTCAGAGTGCAGATTCTTTTTTATTTTTTATTTTTTTGTTTTTTTAGTTCTATATTTAGCTCATTCATTGAAGAACTGGATGGTAAGATCTATATTTAGTGAAAAAGTATGTGGACCTTATAGATTCTGCTGGTCACTTCTCCTGGAACATGTAAATTGTATGCAAGGCTACAATTCTTCCTACCAATTCTTCCTCCTCATTTTCTATTAATTGTGATGTAGCATGTAGGTTTGGTTTTTAGAGTAATATGTAAATCGGAGATGTTGGCTTAAGGATGAACTTCTTGTTAAAATTTGGAGGTTAATGTCTTGGCAGGTCAAGTAGGTTCTAGTACTTGGATCCATTTGGCTTTCTTGTAATGCTATAGGTCTTAAGTTTGGATCCTGACATACCATTCCTTTTCTCTTAAATCAAATCAAATCAAATCAAAGGTATTGATCTTCTGATACGAATGTAATGAGGATGTTCCTAAAATCAAATTTGCTACATCTTTTCATTGAGGGTGGGGAATTAGAACGCCAGGCCCATCTTGATGTTCAGGTTTTTGATTGGTGGTAAAATCACAATTTTTATTTATATTGAGAAATTGACATATTGATTGACTGAATGCTTTAATCTGGTTTTCCTAGGACTTGGGTTACAGTATTCACTATACGCCAATGACATGTGTACAACCCTTGATTGGTCTAATGCATGAAGTTTGTGTTGTGTGTAGATGATGAGTCATCACATTCTGAAGCTGTTCAAACTGAAAAGGATGCCAAGAGATCTTATGTTCCCAGGAGATTAGTGATCGGGAAAGATGAGTATGTTCTTACTTCTGTAGTTATTGACCATCTTCTTCTGCTACTTTATGGAAGATAATCTTGTAAACCGGAGTTTGAAAAAGTCATTTTGATTAGCAAGTTACTTGAGTGGTCGAGTGTAAATGAATTCCACTGTTGGCAGATATGTACGAATTGGCAATGGCAACCAACTTGTCAGAGATCCCAAGAAACGAGCTCGAATTTTGGCAAGTGAGAAAGTTCGGTGGAGTTTGCACACTGCCAGATCACGACTGGCTAAAAAGCGGAAGTACTGTCAGTTTTTTACAAGATTTGGGAAATGCAACAAAGATGATGGAAAATGTCCTTACATACACGACTCCTCCAAAATTGCTGTCTGCACAAAGTTTCTGAATGGTTTATGTTTTAATCTTGACTGCAAATTAACTCACAAGGTTTATAAAGACTTGTATCTAAAAGATCTTGATATTTTGTGTCCTTTGAGAGGGATGATACACCAGTAATTGCTCATATGAATTTCTTGAATGTCTCTTTTGTAGGTCATTCCAGAAAGGATGCCGGATTGCTCTTATTTTTTGCAAGGTTTTATTTCAATATTCTGTTTCTATTCAAAGCATGTATAGATTGGAGAATTTTGATCATTTTTTTGGCAGGTCTTTGCAGCAATAAAAGTTGCCCATACAGGCATGTGCATGTGAATCCAAGTGCATCTATGTGTGAAGGATTTTTGAGGGGATATTGCGCTGATGGCAATGAGGTATTGATTTTTTATTATGCACCCAAATAAATGTGTTCTTTTGGCATAAACAAATAGTTTTTCATTTGAACATACAACAAAAATCCAGTAAACAAGTCATGTAAAATTACTCAGCCATGACCAAGAATGATGAGCCCCTTCTTAGAGACATCAAAAATGTACTCTGATCCCATTGTTAAGGATAGAAATTGCCATGGAATAATCATCTGCATTCCTGTCAGGTTGAAGACGGAATCTGGGTGTCTATTACAATAGCACTTTTTAGTAGACTCTGTTTTGAAGAAAACCTTCCTTGTCTTTTTGGTTTTGGCATCTCATCTCTTCAACCATGTAATTTTGTTCATGCTAAAGAACCAAGTGACCTCTCTGGTTTGTTATTTGATAACATGATGTGTGTGTACTTGGCCTTACTTGGTTCGAGGCATTTTAGGCAGCATAATTGTGCTTAAACATGCTCACTGTGTCGGTTGTTGCCAGTTTTTTTTAACCATGTTTTTTCACAGTTGGATATTGGAATGTGGTTAGTTCCATGTTTTATTCTAGTTCATTATTGACCTGCAATGACTCCACAATTCATATGTGGTTAGTTCCATGTTTTATTCTAGTTCATTATTGACCTGCAATGACTCCCCAATTCATAGGCTTACACTCCCAAAGCAGTTTGTAGCCTTTCATTTAGCTGTAATTCAATTGACAGCTCATCAGAGTTGCTGTGAATATTCCATGGCGTCTGGTACTCTTGCTTATTAGGTAGTTTTGGTTATTTGGTGTGAAAAGTTTCATGCTTCTTAATTTTCTGTTTAATGCTTGGTGACTGCTCCACTTTCATCCTCCATGTGCATACAACTGCACAAAATCTTTGGATTGTGTAAAATTCAATAACTCTGCTATACAGTGTCGGAAGAAACACAGCTATGTCTGCCCTACTTATGAAGCAACAGGATCCTGTCCTCAAGGATCCAAATGCAAGCTTCACCATCCTAAAATCAGAAGCAAGGGAAAGAAAAGCAAGCAATTACGAGAGAAGAAGAATGCCCAATGGCGTTATTTTGGTTTAATGCTAAGTACTTCTCAACCTGGAACTGCAGTGTCTGAAAAGTATTCAGTGCAAGATAATGGCAACTTTTGCTTTGAAGGAAGCATTGCTGATTATATCAGCCTAGATGGTAGTGACGAAGATGGAGAAAGTAGTAATCCTGCAGATCAGCAAACATCCTTTAGTGATAATGATACCTTGGACTTGCAATCAGCTGATCTTGATGAGCTAATTAAACCAATTCGTATTATGACTGCCTGACGACATCACAATCTATGATATACACCAGTCTCAAGTGAGAAACACATAAGCTTGTGCCTTCCAGGAATTTGCTTTATTGTACACGAGGTAGGCTCAAATGAGGCACACAAGCTTGTGCCTTGGAGGAATTTGATTTGTCATGCATGAGGCATGCACAAAGTGAGAGGCAAGCAGGTATGTGCTTTGGAGGAATTTGGTTTATGGTGTATGAGGTAAATCTACTTTGTTCATATTTCTGTCTGCCGTCTACAATTGAATGACAAGATCAAGGGCATCTTGTCATGGAAATGGCTTGGTGAGGATGAAATGATTTTGATGAGCTTATACCTTGTGTTTGTGCATAGGATCTATTATTCAAAATTTTGTCATAGGGATATAGTGTTTGATTTCGTTTCTTTCATAATAGGAATACTTTTTGTATTGTCGTTTCAGTGTATACGAGCGTTGTAAGGATTCAGAAATTAAAATTGAATACAGTAAAAGAATTTAAATTACGTGAATTGAGTTGATTTTATTGTTACGAATTTGAATTATTAAATGTGTACGTGCAATTTATTCTCAAAAAAAAAAAAAGTGTCCGTGCAGTTTTGTACACTCCTGATAGAGCATTGTTCAATTGTTAAAACGACCCAGTTCGGTATTGCTGTGCTCGCCAATTTTTTTCCCACAGCAAAATAGCCAATTGCCTTGGTGCTGAACTGAACCACTGGTTAATTTTTTTTTTCATGGACTCGGGCTATTAAATCTAAAATCTAAACGTACTGGCAAAAATGCTCACATTTTTTCACGAAAATAAGGGATGTGGAAGCCTGTTGGTGTGATAGATAATCACTTCTTAAGGTGCTGTGTCTTGTATTCATTAAAGTCATAGATCAGTCTTCTGGAAAATGAGCAGCAATATTTTGAATGAACGGGGTCATCAATGCAATTTTGTCTAAAACTGGTGGCAACCAATTTTCTGAATTCTCTCTGTCTCTTTTTTTTTTTTTTTTTTTTTTTTTTGAGCTTGTACAACCGAGAGTTTCCTCAGCTGCTAAAAAACAAGTTTATCTTATCCACAAAATAGATGGCTCTAAAACCATTGGCCTGCATGCAATTTCCTAAAATCTCAGGGGCTAAAAAGCAATTACCAGAAGAGCCAACCTTAAACATAAAGTTGCAGAATTCTGATAGTCAGAATTCTGGTTACCACCATAATTCTAAGCTCAGCAATGGCAGCAACATCCTCTTACATGGCTTGCACAAAGTTCTCCATGTTAGGCTGGCTTGCAGGAAAAGGAGAGGTAAGAAAAAAAAGGGTAGTCTCCGTTTCAGCTCAACAGGAAGCTGAAGTTCAAGAAACACAGCAACTGAATATACAAGAGGAGAAAGAACCAAAACAAGAGCAGAAAAAGCAACCAACACAGCCAAGGCCTGCAGAAAAACAAGTGAACGTGAAGAGCAAAAACATGAGCAGAGAATATGGAGGTCAGTGGCTCAGCAGTGTCACACGGCACGTGAGGATCTACGCTGCTTACATTGACCCTGAAACCTGGGAGTTTGATCAAACCCAAATGGATAAACTTACCCTTCTCCTCGATCCAACAAGCGAGTTTGTTTGGACAGATGATGCTCGCTATAAGGTCTACTCTTACTTCCAGGAGCTTGTGGATCATTACGAGGTATCATTATGAGCTTATCCTTCTCTCTTATTTGCTAGACCAAGAATTGTAGCTTAAAAGAAAATGAAATTACAAACATTCTGAATAAGCAATTGACCCTATAGTATAACCTCAGCTCTACAAGTATCACGAAATGCTCTTCAATGAGCTAGAGAACCAAACCATATCAGATACCTAGTTCTTATACTTATAATCCAGTAAATAATAGGAGATATCATCCTCTGGACCTGTACACTTAGTTTAGATTCTGCACAGGTTCATAACTAGGAATTTACTCTTTCCTTGTGCTGTACAAAGAGATGTACCATTTAAAATCAACTGGCATGTACATATTGCAAAACCACCAATCCACGTCAACATCATCTACCATATTATGAAAAGGAAAAAAATAAATATCCTCCAGTATGCTTGAAAATATTTTATGCTAGTGTTATCCTGTTTGATCCTTGTTTTACCTTCCTGGATGCTAACACTTCATCTAAAATCAGGGTGCTCCATTGACAGAATACACGCTTCGACTGATTGGTTCAGACATAGAGCATTATATAGCAAAGCTGCTATATGAAGGAGAAATCAAGTATAACATGGATTCAAGGGTATTGAACTTCAGCATGGGTAAGCCTCGCATTATGTTACATAATGAAAATCAGCTTCAAGATACACAATGAGCAAGTTTCAGAACATGTGGCTGGATAAAATATAGACAAAATGCAGTTTATGACATGATTTGGTTAGATACAGTTTCACCAAATGGTCTTCTTCCCCATAACATTCAATTCAAAGTTGCATCAGCACCTTCAGGCAACAAAACTTCGCTTTGACACTTTTTACACCTGATGCAGTTCAATGCAAAATCTTGTATCTGATAGAATATTCTTTGCAAGCTAGATTTTATTTCTGATCTTCAGATACCATGATGTGATTTCTGGAATAGAACTCCAGATGGCAAAATATTCAAGCATGACGAATCATTCCAAGGCTTAAACACTCCATCATGTGCCAAATTCTGGATAAAAATAGCAGCAATCATATGATGAGAAAGTGAAACTATTGTACAATGGTGCAAAATGAATTTCACAAGTACTAGCACATGTATGCAGACACATGCACCAAACAAACAAGTCAACTCCACTTACTTGACAAAAACCACAAGCAAATTGAAAATGAAAGTCAGCTCAACCACCTCTTTAAGGCCAAGACTAGTCATTTAACTTGACATTCTTGCAAAAGTTAAAGACTACCTATCATTTAACTTGACACTCTTGCAAAATTAAAGACCACTCTCTTTCTTGTTATGGTGAATGAAAAGGTGATCTACATTTGTTGGGATTTTATTCCTTCAACTTATGAAACTATAAGCAAAATGGTCCAGTACTTATAAATTCCAACATTTAACTTGACATTCTTGCAAAAGTTAAAGACTACCCATCATTTAACTTGACGCACTTGCAAAAATTAAAGACCGCTCTCTTTCTTGTTACGGTGAATTAAAAGGTGATCCACATTTTTTGGGATTTTATTCTTCAACTTATGAAACTATAAGCAAAATGTTCTAGTACTTATACATTCCAACATATAAATCGTAAATGCAAAAGGTACCTACTTTCAACCAATAAAAAAATCCCCGCAAGAGATTCAAAACTTTAGGTTTACTTCCAACTGAATTGATCTTTCTTGCAAGATCTGCAAAGTCACATCAGCCAAATTATAACTATGTTAATGCATTACATACAACTCAAAACATGCTGACAATGCAAAAGAAATCAACCAAAAATATAAGGAAAAATGATATCTTCACCACAAATCAAAATGAATATATAATCATAAAAATTTGACATCAACAATTCAGCAACGAGATGCATCTCTAAGCAAGCCAACATTACCTTTGTGCAGATCAAGATATGATTGGCCAAGTTTTCGTCCTGAACATTGTCTTGTCCGTCCATTACGCAATTCTCTTTCATCTTTCACCATCTTCCGGCAACGTACTTCAGTTAACAGTTGCATATACTCCTTTTGGTCATATGGCTTCCTAAGAATTTCTGTAACCCCTTCCCTGAACCAAGACTGGTCATTTCTAGAAGAACCATTAATCCACTGGTTGCCATCTTCCTCCTTGATTTACAAAATTTCATAAATATTAAATAAACAAAAAGAACAGATTCTGAACAATTCAGCTACCAAGAACATGCAAATGCAAATAACTAATAGCATGTAATGTCTGAGTAATAATATACATACCAGCATAGCATATTTTGAAGTCACAAAAGGGGTATAATCTTCATCAGCAAATGGATCAGAGTCCATCACAATTACTTCTGAATCAGATGAACTCTCCTCATCCTCATCATATATCAACTTTATGCCATTCTCAGGTGTAAATACCCAATGCCTCCCTTCTTTCTTCAGAGAATCCAGAAAAAATTTGTAGCAATCATCCAACAAATCACATTCCATCTCAGGTTTGAAATCATGCTTAGTCCAATCAGGAGCTTCTCGACTACGCCTTGTTCTTTTGGGATTTTTAGCACTACACGTGTCATGCGATCCATCATCAATTTCATATTTAATAATTTCAGAAATCCCATCACTCACAGGAACCTCAAGCACATATGATTTCCCTTCTTCCCTTAAATTTTTCAGAAACATCTTATAATGAAGATCATCCAAATCATCATTGTGATCAGCACCATTATCCGTGGACTTAGTTTCTACAAATCCTCCTGGAATGGCCACATCCTCTGTAGACCAACTTCCCTGAAAACCATTCTCTGTTGATTGATCAGCACCATTATCCGTGGACTTAGTTTCTACAAACCCTCCTGGAATGGCGACATCCTCTGTAGACCAACTTCCATGAAAACCATTCTCTGTTGATTGATTAGCTCTGCTATGATCAGCAGCAATGTTATCTGCAGACCAATGATAGCAAAAATCACTATCACTCGATGGTCCTAAAGCAGAGTCATCAATAAACTGTTCATTATCCACATCCAGTTTCTTGTTTTGAAGATCCGTATCACCTAAAGCATTGACATTACTGTTATTGTTGTCAATATGGTTATTTGCACGCTCATTTTCCATCAGTTCGTCCCCACCAGAAGCATCTGTTACGGATCCATTAACAACAGCATCACCAGACAGTCCTAAACCAGAGACATGAACAAATTTAGCATTATCCACATCTATTTCATCGTTACTAGTATCAGTCTTGTTGCTTTTAGGGTTTTCTTTAGTCTGAAGATCCATATCACCTGAAGCACTGATATTATTGTCATTGTCAATATAATCTTTCACAGACATGTTTTCCACAAATTCATCCCCACCGGAATCATTAGCTACATATCCATTAACAGCATTAACATTACTGCTAGTATTGACAAGATCATTGCCATCAAGACCACTACAATCAAATGCAAGATGCTTCTCATAATCATCAAATTCTTCTTCCTTATTATCATTAATTCTAATATTGCCACCGTCATGGATTGCCTCACTCTGAGGATCTGCATCATTGAAGGCAACATTATCACAAGCATCATCATCCACCAGCATGTTCCCTACCACCATATCACTTCTAGGGTCACCAGAAACCAAAGAACTAAATTTATAAATATTAATTTCATCCAATGCTTCTGAAAGAAAATATTGCTCATAATCAGGATCCACATAATCTTCTTCTTTGTTAGTTTCAACTATAGCATTCTCACTTTCATGATGAGGATTTGCATCATTGTGATGAGTATCATCATTCATCACCATGTCCTCCACAACTATATCACCTCCAGTGTCAACACTATTACCCACATTCCTATAATTATCAGCATCACTATCGTCCGCTGCTTCTAAGCTATCCAAATACACTCTATAATCAGAATCCACATCATTATCATCAACATCAACATCAATCCTAACACAGTTAATTTCTGGACTTTCAATAGGAGCCTTATTACATTTACCTCCACCTTCATTAGAGCTATTTTTACCACCATATTTAAGCCTGAAACCTTTATTGGCAATGCACCTTCTCTTCCATCTCCTAGCCAACCTTGCATTACAACCGGAATCATCTGCTTCATCTTCCTCATCAACCGGACCTGAAACACTGGATTTTCTTTTCTTGCCTCCCATCCTACCCAACCTTTAAAAAAAAAAAAAAGACACAAACTTTATATCTGTTTACATCTTCTTGACAGTCACAAACACTAAAATAACTCCCAACAAAAGCATGAAATCTCTACAGACTAATCATAACAAAAAAGAATTACAAGAAAAACAAACAAATATCTACATTCCAGAAGCACAAATAAAAAAAAAACTTGCACTGCAGTAAATAAAAAATTAAACAAACAGAGATTCTATACAGACTAATCAAATCCAGAAAAATTAACACAAAAAAAAACAAACTTTTGCACTAAAAAAGCAGAAATCAAACAGAAGAAAAGGGTTCCAGTTCCTGGATTGTGCTCTACAAAACAGCTACCCTCTACAAACAAATCATACCCAAGAAAATCAAACTAAAAAGAAACAAAATTTTGGCATTAATAAGGCAGAAGTCAAACAGAAAACAAAGAGTTACGGTTCAAGCATTGTACTTTGCTGAATCAAATATTCAAGAAACAGAGTGTACTGACCTGATTATTGGAGAATGCAGCCGAAGAATTGAAATTAAGAAAGAACCCTTCACTTAATTTTCAATTTTGAGTAGAAAAATTATCAGAAGACGAGAGAGAATTGAAACCAAAGTCGCAGTTTTTGGTCTTTTGGGTTCTTCTTCCAGACCTAAGACACTGACTGACACTTGACACAACGCTACGTTGAAAAACAGTAATTAACAATTAATGTGCATAAAACGTATACGTTCAGAAACGGTGTCGTTTTTAATATCGGGTCAGCAGGAACCGATCAATTATCGGGCAAAATTTTGGCCACAAAGGATTTTTTTTTCCCAACATTTTTTTTACATATTAGTATTTTCGGTAGTCTATGGCTATATAAATCTTAACTATTTTGGAGTTTGAATGAAGTAAATTATATATAAAAAAAATTTCACATCTATTTTTATACTCAAATTTAAATTTGAATTTTTGTTTTAAAATATACAAGCTACTCTTTTTCCTTAATAATTTCTTTTAAATGAATTTTTTAATACATTATGAAAACTTTAAATTGAAAATATTTTTTAAAGTAATAACTTGTGACTTGCTTGTTAAAACACTTATATTACATTACTCTAAAAACTCTAATTATAATATGAATTATCATGTAATAATTAACTACATTGCCATTGAATATAAAATAATGTACATAACCTATGTATTCTTTAATTATGGTCAAATAGTTATGTGTTTATCATGATCTCAAAACTTTTTTATGATTTTATTGTAAAAATTCAACAACACATGCCTTTGTCCTAAAAAAACACAAACTATGATTCAATGATTACAATCTTATTACATTAGTCAAATATATAGTTAAGGTACATAACTATAAAACATATTAATGTTAATATACCATTGGAATTAAAATTTAGATGTGCTCAACTAGTGAGAAAGAGGTGTAGTGGTCATCTCCTTTTAAGTGCATTACGAGGTATGTGGTTCAAATCTTATTACCGATAGTCAATTTTCTTCTCATCTAAAAGAGAAAGGTTGTTTTCTATTGTACAGTCCACTAACACTTAGATTGCACTAGTTTTTTCTTATATGCGTTGCACGTGATCAATATTATTATTAAATATGTAATATAATGATAGTATTAAATAAATATATTTAGAACATAAATACTATAAAGTATTAAAAGTTAAAAAAATATAACTAAAAAAGTAATAATAAATATAAAATGAATAAATAAATAATAGACATAACTAATCAGTGAAAAAATATATTTAGAATATTATTACAAAATTTATATTCATTATTATCTATAATGTAAATAAATTAAAAATAAAAACAATAAAATAAATATGAGATATAGAAGAAGAAATTCTTTTTCTTATTTATGAGTTGCAATGTTATATTTATAAATAGAAATACAAAAGATAAATATAGATTAATTTTTTTCAAATTTAATATTTGGAGTGGATTTTCTAGTTTAACAAATTCATATATAAAATTTGGTTTGCTATTAATATGTTCAATTTAAAATTAAAATGGATAATATTTATCACGTGCAAAATATAAATTTTTACTCACAAAATAAAATAAATTAATTTTTTA
>CATIWK010037779.1:0-35341 GCA_949634005.1 Mallotus japonicus | reverse complement strand
CCTTTTTTTAATCATATAATTTGATTTTTATATTATTTTTAAAAATATGATAAAAAATAAAAATAAAATAATGTGCATATGATATTTAAAAAATTATTCATAAAAGCAAAAGTTAAAAAAACTGTTCATAAAAAGTGAATTTTTTTTTTCATAATTGTTGCAAATTTTATAAGTGTCCAAACAAATTAAAAGGTAAAGAGTGCTTATAAAAAATAATTGGCTATGCAAAGTTTTTTAATGTAAAAAAAAAAATGTAAACTCAAGCTTAAGTAGTTTTATTATTTAAAACATTAAATAGTAATTTAGATAAAATTTAAAAAGAGTACAGTTTGAGAGTATTAGTTAATGAAAAAATAAACATTTTAAACAAAGGGTAATTATGTAACCTAAAATTCCAAAAAACAATAGGAGGAGTGCAAAAATAAATGGGTGGAGTGCAAAAATCTCCACTCTCTTATCTAATGGTAGTTATTAACAAAGTACATTTCACTTTGTAAAAATCAAAGTAACCCTATAATGCACTTATTCCATATATACTTTTTCACGGATTTTTTTTTCCAAATAAAATAATTAAAAAGAAAAGTTTAGTACGTGATTCGCACGTCTTTGTCCTAAAAATATGAGTTCTTTTATATGCACAAGTCCGCCACATTTTGAAGAACGCAGTCAAAACAACATCCGACGAGGAGATAACACACGTCATCCTTTATATGGCTATATGGCTTCTCCACATCATCAAATGCTGCCATGTGGCAAAAGCCACATCATCCAATGTTGCCAGGTGTCTTACACATCATCAAATAGCGCCTGATGACATTTGCCACTTCATAAAATGTTGATAGGTGGCATCAACACATCATCAGAAGTTGCCATGTGGCATATGCCACGTCATCAAAAGTTGCCATATGGCACACGCCACATCATCACAAAGTTGCAATGTGGCATCTGCCACGTTGTCACCTGCTGCCAAATGGTTCATCCATGTCATAAAATGTTGTCATGTGGCTTTTTCCAAGTCATCAAATTTGCCATGCGGTTTCAACCAGTCATCAGATTAGCCAGGTGGCATCAGCCACATCATCACAATTTGCCAGGTGGCATAACAACATCACATGTTGCCATGTGGCATATGCCACGTCATCTAATGTTACCAGGTACTGAGTACGCCAAACCCAAGCCCAAGAACAAGCCCAAACCCAACCCAGCAAGGGGGAAAAAAAAAGAGACAAAACAATGCAATGACCCCAATGTTCGCTTCTTGTTCTTATTCATGTTCTCCTTCTCCCTTCTTCTTGTTCAGATTCAACAAGAGGTATTGATGTATGCCGGATCTTTCCCGCCATTTCAAACCCACCATGATCACGCGTCGCCACCTTACCTCAACAAAAGCAGCAGCTGCTGCTGCTACTACTACAGCATTTCCTCTCAAATTAGCTCTCTTTGTAGCTTTCATTTCCCTATTTCTCCTCCGTTTCTTCAGTCCCTCCCAAAATACCCCAACCCTAACCCCATCACCTCACAACAACAGCAGCAATACCCTCAGGTACATCGTCCGTTTCACCGAGTATAGAAAGGCTGACGATCACCGTGACTACTTGGAGTCGAGAATTCAATCAGATGGTCGATGGGAATGGATTGAGAGGCGGAACCCTGCAATGAAATACCCAACAGATTTTGGGGTCATAGCGGTTCAGGAATCTGAGAGGGAGAGATTGATTGGGGAAATTCAGACATTGGGATTGGTTAAAGATGTGAATCTTGATTTTACCTATAAAAGGGATTTGCTTGGCACTTTGAATACAGAGAATAAACATGCTGCTTTTTTCGATGGCAAGAAACGACCTGGAAAAATTTTCACTTCCATGTCCTTTAGTGATGCAGACCATCATCATGCTGTGGCCGCCTCTACAAGTAGTTCTTCTATTCTCTGGGGACGCCATCTTCTGATGCAGGTCTATTGAAAGGGCATTTTTTTTCTTTCTTTCTTTTCAATTTCTTTAATTTCTACTTGCTTAAATTTATGATTTTTTTTTTCATGTTGCAGAAGTCACAGGTCACTTCTTTGTTCGGGGCAGATTTTCTTTGGTCTAAAGGATATAAAGGTGCCAAAGTCAAAATGGCAATTTTCGACACTGGAATTCGATCTAATCATCCACATTTCCGAAATATTAAGGTATCATATATTTTGGACTAAGTTTTTTGTTGATATCATGATCCACTAGTCAACTTTATGAATTGGTGTCCCATACTTGATAAATTTTTCAGGAGCGTACCAACTGGACTAATGAGGATACTTTGAATGACAATCTTGGACATGGAACTTTCGTTGCTGGTGTTATTGCTGGCCAAGATGCTGAGTGTCTTGGTTTTGCACCTGATACTGAGATTTATGCATTTCGTGTTTTTACAGATGCACAGGTAATAGTTGTTAGAAGTCAGAAGTATACTTACTAGCTCATTATATCTCGTCTTTGCATCTGGGAAATGCATGATGTTCCCCTGTAAATGCATTCTCTTTAGACTATTATGTTTGGCAAGATTATGAGAAATTTGTCTTCAGCCTATTGCAGGTATCCTACACATCATGGTTCCTTGATGCATTTAACTATGCTATCGCCACCAATATGGATGTGCTAAATTTGAGTATAGGTGGGCCTGATTACTTAGATCTCCCATTCGTTGAGAAGGTAACAATCACTTTATTGCTTATTAGCTCAACAACTTGTCCTGATTTTGCTTGCCCTACAAATAACAGACTCTGGTTGTTTACTTGATTGATGTTTAAATTGATTAATGTCCGATCCTTGAAGACGATCCATTTGCTGGTCAGATAGCCTTTGAGTGCAACTTCATTTGGAACCTTGTGCACATAACTTTTGAATATTTATGTCACTAAGAATATGAGTTTTTACTGGATTGTGCACTATTTGTTTACTAGGTCTGGGAAATAACAGCTAATAATATCATTATGGTCTCGGCTATTGGAAATGATGGACCACTTTATGGCACTTTAAACAACCCAGCAGACCAAAGTGATGTTATTGGTGTTGGTGGCATAGACTATAACGATCACATGGCCCCATTCTCATCCCGTGGGATGAGCACCTGGGAGATTCCTCATGGGTAATTTGTTTTGCTTTGTCTTATACGGCTTCTAATTTTATTTTATTTTTTATCACTAATTGCATGGATGTTCTGTTTGTCCTTTTTTAATTAGATTAATTTTCTGATGAAGTAAGAGATGAAAATGCTCCTACTTATGAGGCATTTCCTATAAATGTATCCAAAGCTAATTGCTGAATTTGAATTTGAATGAGGTCCGCTGCCTATCATGATCCTTTCTAACGCCTTCTATCTGCTTTAGTGGGTTCAATTGGGTGGGGGATGGGGGAAGTAAATGGTGTGCTTTTCCCCTCTTTGAGATGCATCCCCCTAATCTTGATCCTGAACTTGGTCTTTTGGGCTGTGAGAAAATGTATACCATGTACTTGGGCTTTTGCTTGTAATTATTCATTCCCACTCTATTTTTTCTGGCATGTCTTTTGTCTGTCTTAATGTTGATGACCTTGAATGCTCATAGTGTTATTCCTCTGTTTTGGTTCTTGTTAGTATTTCTAAGTAATGAGTAAACTTGTAACAACATCAAATTTCTGGTATAGTTATGGCCGTGTGAAGCCAGACGTTGTTGCATATGGGCGAGAAATCATGGGATCAAAGATCAGTACTGGTTGTAAAAGTTTATCTGGGACTAGCGTGGCAAGTCCTGTGGTTGCTGGTGTGGTATGCTTGCTCGTGAGTGTTATCCCTGAAAGCAGTCGTAAGGACATTCTAAATCCGGCTAGCATGAAACAAGCACTGGTTGAAGGGGCTGCTAAGCTTTCTGGTCCTAATATGTATGAGCAAGGTGCAGGAAGAGTTAACCTGTATGTCCTTCTGCTTTTATTTTTAGAAATTATTGCTTTGTTGGCACTTGAAAATTCTATTAGGGAAGTTTATTTGGTTTTTTAGAAAATATTTTGGCATATGGGATTTGTTGCACAGCCTTAGGAGAGCAGTCCATTTAGAATAATCATGCATACTCGTTTTTAGTTTTTCTTTGTAGTGGCTATATTGTTATTATCAACAACATTTGTTAATACTATGATTATTTAACTCTTTACTCTTTTTTCAGGTTAGAATCATATGAGATCCTGAAGAACTACCAGCCTCGGGCAAGCATTTTCCCGAGCATTCTTGATTTTACAGATTGCCCTTATTCCTGGCCCTTTTGTCGTCAACCTCTCTATGCAGGTGCAATGCCAGTTATATTTAATGCTACCATACTGAATGGAATGGGTGTCATTGGCTATGTTGAAAGTCCACCAACATGGCATCCTTTGGATGAAGAAGGAAATCTTCTAAATATTCGCTTTACTTATTCAGAAGAAATTTGGCCATGGACTGGCTTTCTAGCACTGCACATGCAAATTAAGGAAGAAGGTGCGCAGTTTTCTGGAACAATTGAGGGCAATGTGACCCTTAAGGTACGCAGTCCTCCAGCTCCTGGTGAGAAGATTCCTCGAACTAGCATGTGTGTGCTTCAACTGAAACTGAAGGTGGTTCCAACTCCAGCAAGAGCAAAGCGGGTTTTATGGGATCAATTTCATAGTATTAAATATCCTCCTGGATATATTCCAAGAGACTCTTTGGATGTTCGCAATGATATTCTTGATTGGCATGGAGATCACCTGCACACAAATTTTCATATTATGTTTAACATGTTACGAGATGCTGGATACTATGTTGAAACACTTGGTTCTCCTTTCACATGCTTTGATGCTCGTCAATATGGCACACTTTTGCTAGTGGATCTTGAGGATGAATACTTTCAGGAAGAGATTGAAAAATTGAGAGATGATGTTATCAGTACTGGATTGGGGTTGGCTGTGTTCGCTGAATGGTATAATGTGGAAACAATGGTGAAAATGAGATTCTTTGATGATAATACACGGAGCTGGTGGACTCCTGTTACTGGAGGTGCAAATATTCCAGCATTAAATGATCTTTTGGCTCCTTTTGGGATTGCTTTTGGAGATAAAATCCTGAATGGTGATTTTTCTATTGATGGAGAGCAAAGTCGATATGCATCTGGAACTGACATAGTGAGGTTTCCTAGAGGTGGATATGTGCACATGTTTCCTTTCCTGGATAGCTCAGAGAGTGGAGCCACTCAGAATGTACTTCTGACTTCAGGCATGATGAAGGTGAAAAATGAAAACCAACATTTTCTAGTTCATGACAGCTTGTGTTGGTTTTCCAACCACTGAATTTTTTTCTAAGCAGTATGTCTCCCTAGTGGCATTGTCTGATAATCCAGTAGTTTCTTGGAATCATTCTGCATGGTTGTATGATTAAACATTGATTAGACTGCATCTTTCCCATTAAAATGGTGCCTCTCTCTTTCTCTCTGAAGCAAGCATTTACATCCACGCTATTCATGCATAAATTGTTAAGAATTTTTAATCAATGAATGCTAGACAATATTAAGTAAAAAAAATACCTTTTGAATTTAGTTCCTTTTTTATCTATGAATCTGTATAGTCAAAGTAATGTCTTACTGTAGTATTAACATTATTATGCAGGCAGACTCCCCGATCCTTGGCCTTGTAGAGATGGGCCAAGGTCGTACTGCAGTTTATGGAGACTCCAATTGTCTGGATAGCAGCCATATGGTCACCAATTGCTACTGGCTTTTGAAGAAAATATTAGACTTCACTAGTGGGAACACTAGAGACCCATTACTCTTTCCAGATTCTGTTAAACAAGATGCAGCGCTTTACATAGATGATAACCAATTACCTTCTCGAAGAACTGATGTGAATTTCTCTTCATATTCTGCTGTTGTGGGAAAAGATTTGATATGCAGGAGTGATTCCAGATTTGAAGTATGGGGAACTAAGGGATACAATCTACATGTTAGGGGAAGGAACAGAAGACTTCCAGGCCAGTCTTTTATAGATTTGGGCAGAGGTTTGAATTCTACCGTGGATCCTTCCAATTTGAGAAGTCCAAAGTTTACCGAGAAGAGTAAAACTGACTCATTGGGGAATACATACTGGGGTATGCTCTATGGAGATGAGGTATGAATATATCTAATGATATTTCTTGTCACTCTTATAGGCTATAACCGTAAATTTTGTCCCATTAATAACAATTTGAAATGAAATGCTTATGATAATCAACCCTTCTCATTTTCAGCTTGATGTTCCGGTGCTAGTTGCTAGCCATTGGCTTGTGCCTGCAACAGTGGCAGTTAGTGGTTGGTGAAAATGACCCTTTACTTCACATATTTATGGAAACTGTATAAGGATTTTATATTTGTTTTTGACTGATCTACTGGCTATCTGATAGGTCTTTTAATATTGTTGAGCATTTGGCGGATTCGACAAAGGCGTCGCCGAAGAAGGAGAGGATCTGGCTCAGGTCGATTAGCCAATTTGTAGTCTAGACTGATCCTATCATTTGCTCATCTCCGTTTTAACATTAGAAAATCTGGAAGTATTTTTTTTTTTCTTTGAAAACGTTACACATATTTGCAAATTTTGTCGCAGGCATCGTTGTAGAAAATAGCTTTTGCATTGAGTAGAGTTGTAAATTCATCTTGGCTTGGATGCTTGTAACGATCCAAATTTTTGAAGGTTTGTATTGTATTCCACAAACTTCGATGAGTAAAGGAATCATAGATCATTTTGATGTGCAGGAAACTTGGTGCAACCATTCATTTCAAACACGAAGAAAGTTAATTACCTTTTGGATCAGGGTTAACACGTAATGTTTATTTTGATTCTTCTCTCTTGTTAATATTTAGAAAATATAATTAGGAACAAAAAATTTCTTAAAATTGGTAGCACCCAATAGTATGATACCAAGAAAGATGGCCTTATGGCTTTTTTCTTATCAAAGGCATTCATTCTATGTTCTTTGATTGCTTGAGCTTTTAAATGTTTCGTGAATCTTTACTTCTCTTTATTCGTTTACTTCCAAGAGCTTGGAGAAAGGCCAAGTAACCACTACCGACAGTGTACTTAAGACCTTCCTTTTCCAAATTCCTGCAACTATATGGATAGCGTTAGCTGCCATGTTTTTTTCAGTTAGAGCCATGTTTTGTGCAATTTTATCTTACAAGTGTCCGATAAAACCTAAAAAATGTTGCTTCACGGGAATTGGCTAGAGATTCTTTACTGTTAGATGGTTCGGATTGACTCTCTGCGGCTGTGCCAACTCACTCAAAAGATATAGGACATTGTACAATGACTTTAAGTCTTGAACATCAAAGATAGAATCAAATTAGTGCACAATCCGGTAACAGTATGTGTAAACAATGAGAATCCATAGAAGAAACAAAGGTCAAAAAGACCACGAGTAAAAGTAGAGAAACAGTAGTATTGAATTATTTTCCTTGAGGACCGCTAACGTAAGTGTAACCTGACCAGTCTTCCCTTGTTATGCAAGGTGAACATTGCAGGCTTGGCTTCCTCGACTTTCAATAAAACAACCCATTGACAGAAATCTCTAACATTCACAACCTGATGATCTTTGTTGCTGTCCGCCGCCCATGTCAACGGTGTCCGGAACATAACTTCATCATCGATGGATAAGAGTGAATCAAAATAGCATCTCAGACAAGTTAGCATGACAGCCAAATGCAGAAAGGTTAAGCTAAGACAGAATCAAGAAAAGAGCAGCACGTGAACTGTGTTATGAAGCTTTCAGAGCTAACAAGCTTGTAGTTTTTCTAAGCCATGGAATTCGCACAACTTTGACCATGCACCAGAAAGGGTATCAGTTTTAAATATGAACAGTCTTTGGCAGGCCAAAAATGGTATGTGAATTGATGAATCTTAACATGGCATAAAGATATTGTAAAAGATTTCACAAATACTTACAAATCTTCTTCAGGTTCCTTTTTGAGAGCATTCATGGCAATACACTGGAATGCAGCTTCCACATTGAAACCCTCCTTCGCAGAAGTTTCAAAATAAGGAATATTTCCCTTGGAGGCACACCATGCCTTTGCCTTCTTCTCAGACACCTGTAAGTTGGAATAAAAAAGCCATGATACAACTCACTACACATCAAGGCTTCACATCAACTACAATATACCAAATGTATGCTTATGAGACTCTTCTGCGCCATGCGCTTCCCCTTGTATTGGGATTCTATAGCTCTGAATATAGCAGAAAAGCTACTTATGAGGAAGGAAAACTTACCACTCGACTTTTGCCACCTTCAACGTCGATCTTATTTCCCAGTACGACAAATGGGAAGTTTTCAGGATCAGAAGGGCTTGCCTGAATATAAACAGAGAACAATAGCTTAATAACAAGATGAATTTAAGAGCTTGTCAATGCTAACAACACGTACCTGGTTCAGAAACTCCTCTCGCCAATTGTTGAGATTATCAAATGATTTCATTACATTCACATCGTACACAAGAACACAACAGTCTGCACCGCGGTAAAATGCCACTCCGAGACTTTGAAATCTTTCTTGTCCTGCTGTGTCCCAAATCTGAAAGTTTGCGAATATAGAGTCAATCTTAACCAAGAAAAGACCGAGTAGTCATCAATTTTATACACGCATGGCGCAGGAAAGAATCATGGAAATCCATATACAGGTACCAACAACAAGAAACAGCATCTTAACATATATATAAACTAAATGTGGATCCAAATTTGATCAAACTCAAAGACTATCACCTGTAAGGTAAAAAGGGTATCGTCAAATTGAACTTCTTTAGTCAAGAAATCGGCTCCAATTGTTGCCTTGTACTGATTGCTGAACTTGCGGTTCACATACCTAAACGCCTAGTTTAAGGCTGACAACCATCACACACACACAAGCAATAAAACAAATGCAAACCCAAAAACACAAGTACATCAAACCCATTCCAAAGATAATAGGATACTGGTTCATCAGAGATGTCTTCCCAACCCTGTCAAGAATCAATACAGACAATTATAAATTAATCAACAAAACAAATGGGGATATCAAGAAACAGGAAAAGAAGCAAATATTTTTTTTCTTTCTGCGAAAAAAAATATATACAGAGGAACTGACCCGCTGTCACCAAGGATTATAACTTTGAGAAGCATGCGTCTCCGAGAATGCATTTTCTTTGTTTCAGGATTCTAAAGCTGAATTTTACAAGCTACAAAACGTTTCAGAAAATTTTCCAACTTTCTTCTGTAGATTACATCCAACAATATAAAAGCTTTTTAACAAAAAAAGAAACTTGAAATTGACAAACTAGAATAACGACGGATCATCATTCAGCAGTGCAGTATCATTAATATTGTTTTTTTAAAGATTAACAACTAACTAACGGTCAGAGCTAAACGAGGACAAAATGTTGGTTGTTTCAATTTGTTTTAACAGAAAAAATATTTTTTTTTTGTTTGGGCTTGGCTTTAAGAGAATTGGACAGCTTTGTTGTATTAGGCCAAGTCTACAGAACAAGAACCAGAACATTAACCCACAAACCGATGGCTGCTTCTGGCTCCAAATCAAAAGGTTCATATCTGAGTACACGGATAAGAAACGGACCAGGTTCACCGATACATGTAGTGGTCCGTAACAGTTATAAATTTTTAGGTATAAATTTTTTTAAAATTATATTTATACTTTTTTTTTTGTTCCTTGATATGGGGCAAATCAAATGAAAAGGAGCATTTCTGTAAAATACATTGCTAACGTGACATAAATCTTTATCCATAAAAAAAGTGCTATAACGAGATTTTTTTTCTTTCTATTTTCAATGTATTATATTATATAATTAAATTCATAATATTTATTAATTAATTATAATATTCCATAATTTTTATTATTTAAGTGTAAAATAGCATTGCGAGTGGCATCCATCAAAATGGTAGCCTGTGGAAGTCATTCCCTCAAGAGGACCGGAAGTTGGCGAGGTCCGCACTCAACTAGCTGTCTTCTTCAAATTTTTTGTTGTGTTTTTTTTTTTTTTTTATAATGTCAAAAGTGGCAAAAGCTGGCAAATTTCTATCCCCAGCAAAGCCAGAGAGCAACCATGCGCACCACACAAAGTCACTTTCAATGATTTTTATGCGCACTTAAAAATAGAACGTTCGTTTCCTTTGACTTTGCTTTGCAAGGCTGCCACATTTTCTTATATGGGTGCGAGTGGAAGATGATAAGATGGTAGATGCAAGAATGTAATTTGGTGACCAATTCACATCTAACACATTACACATGGACATGGGTATCGATAGTTGTTTAGCCTTGGCCGAAGGCTCAAGAAGCCAATCTGAAAGCATCCGTCTAGTCTAGCTATTAAGCGTTGCTTCTTGCAAGGTTGGCACGTCAACCTCAGAATATAATAGCTTTTAAGGTACCTGGTTATCTCCACAAAAGAGCCCCAAAGAGCTTGACCTCAACGCGAAAAGGACTTGAAAACGGTTTCACGCAAAGAAAACAACCTTTTCTTGCATACAAAACCTTGTATGCAAGAACCCAAAACACCTAAAATACTTCAGTCATTCTTGCTTCCACACCTGCCTACCTAACTACTAAATCACAATTCAAGTGAATGTACAAATAACAATCAAGTAGTAGAAGAAACAAGGTGAAGCAAAACAAACAAATTGATATAAACATTTAAGCAACGAATAAAAGAATCAACATGTAATTAGATTATTTTGTTGTATATAAGCACTACTAAATACAAATTAAAGCCAGTAACATTTCAAAATCATGGGTAAGCAAAAGGGTAAAAAATGTATGTGTTGTCCCATCGAAAACATGACATTCTTTGAAATCAATGTATCATCTAAGTAAGAGTATAAGATGAGGGAGGCCGATTCTTTACAGAAAAATTCAAAGCTTCAGTTGTCATGAGCTTCCACTAAAACCTTGGCTGTTTTTCTTCATCTTTCCCATTTCCATTTCTCGGGTGTGCTGTCCTTCACTACTTGAGCCGGAAGGATATAAACCATATTCGCTGGTTGGTCCACTGTATTCACTACTGGCATTATACTCCTGGCTTCCCAATGCCATTTTCCTGAATTTTTTCATGTCCTCATTGTATTGGAAAGTGTCATAATCTGAGCTCCCATGGCTATAGGCACTGCTATGTCCAGGTCGAATTCCTTCACTAAGATCTGACAAAGCTACATCTCCTTCCAGAGCTCGGACTACCTGCGCAGTCAAATGTTCAAGATTCTAATTAGGACTATCAGAAAAAGACATGATCTTTCTTCATCAGAAACAGCTTAAATGCCAAAAGAAACCCCAAGCAGATGTGCTTATATGTACTCATAAAGATTTAACTAAAGATGCAACATATCCCTATCACTGATATAAACACAATTTAGTTACTTCAGCACATTTATAACTTGGTCCAACCTGGACCATACACACACAGCTAGCAAGTTTCTTAAATCACACCTGAAAAGTGCAATTTATCTTAATCCGTTTATCATTACCTGACTCAAACGCGGACGGCGTCGGGCTGAATGGCGCACACAAGCAGCAGCAGAATAAACCATGCGAGCCATCTCATTGTGGTCATAATTATTTTGCAATTTTGGATCCGCCAGATTATCAAAGTTTCCATCTTCTTGAGCTCGTGTGAGCAAAGGCCTTGCCTGCAGTAAAACATGAAATATTATTTCACATATGCCCATGAACTTAAACTATCTATGCTTTTGTTTGTATTTGGGTCCTTGGGTGCCAACATAAGCATAAGCATGTGCATTGTCATGGTTGTGATTGTATATTTCCAAAGTCATAACTCACCCAGTCTACTAAACTGTCTTCTGCATAACCTGCCTGTGTATCAACAGGCCGACGCCCAGTAATCAACTCCAGAAGCATGACCCCAAAGGAGAACACATCAGATTTATCAGTTAATTTCCCACTAGATGCATATTCTGGAGCCAGATACCTGGATGGTAAGCATGTAAGTGTATGACCAATAATTACTTTGAATATTAACTACGCATATAAAGTTCACAAATTAAAAAGTAAGCTGAGTAGAAATTAGACTGATCCTATCGGCCTGGTCAAAAGAAAAACTCTGCACTAACATATCAGTTATGGAGTAATGCATATGAGTTTCAATCTAAAAGTAAATCACATCCAAAAACAAGGCAGACACTAGAGGTGATTATGTTCTTATTAACAATTTAAGATGTTTAAGCATGCCTCAAGCAAAGCAAGGTCTACAAAACAGAACTACCTCGTTTGACACTTTTGGAAAACCATGAAAAATAAGTATAGGCCATCCTCAAGTTCAACTCAGACATAAGACAGCTATCAACATTATAAATATGAAGGAGCTGGTCTTACCCGAAGGTTCCCATCACCCTGGTGGAGACATGTGTATTAACATCAGATGAGAACTTTGCTAGACCAAAATCTGCAACCTGATTAAAAGAAATATGAGAAATCAGATGTAATCTCCAAATAGCAATAATGTACAAAAAGTAGAAGCTATAAATTATCACTAGAATTCAAATGAAACACAGAATAAGGTGGGTAAATCTGAGAAGAACTGTTTTAATTTTTTTTTAATGCCTAGTAGTAAAGATGCAGAAAATCAATGCTGCAGTTGTACCTTTGCCTCAAATTTAAAATCCAAAAGTATATTGGCTGCCTTTATATCACGATGAATGATCTTGGGATGACCTGGGAAACAAAAAAGGGGGAAAAAAAAAGAATTTGGATGTTTAGTGTAAAATAACACACCAATACATTCAAGACTATTATATCTGAGGGGAAAGGAGAGAAGGAGCGAGAAACAGTAGAACTTACAATCTTCATGAAGATATGCAAGTCCTTTAGCAGATCCCAATGCAATTTTGAGTCTCGTAGGCCAGTCCATTGTTGGTCGTCCCTTTCCTGCAATGTGTATTCTTTATCAGATGCATCTTTGTTGCCTAAAGTATGGAAAATCAGCATAAAACTATATACTAAATTAAGCATCGAAGACCTCTTTGAAAAACACTATTCATTATGTTTCATTGCTTAGATGAGTGTACACAGCCGAAAACAATTTATAAAGGAAAAGGAAGGCCGCTTGGAAAATCAAAACGTTAAAAGTATTTTTTAGCGAAATTTTACATAAATAATTTCTCCAGTTCCAAAAATTCGAACATACCATGCAAGTGATACTCCAAAGTAGAGTTAGGAACGAACTCATAAACAAGCAGTCTCTGAGACCCAGTGATACAATAGCCAACCAATGAAACAAGGTGCTTGTGATGCACCCTGCTAATAATTTCAATCTCAGCCTGAAATTCACGCTCCCCTTGTCCGCTTCCAGCTTTTAGCTGCTTAATAGCTACCTCTTTCCCGTTCGGAAGAACTCCTTTATGCACATACCCAAAACCACCTTGACCAAGGAGGTTAGCAGTTGAGAAGCCATCCGTAGCCCGTGCTAACTCCTCATAAGTAAACGTGCTCTTTGAGAAACTCAATCCTAGTCCTGGGGAAGGTGGCGGAAGTGGGTTTTCAGAGCCAGAATAATTGGAGCCGGAGCCACCACTACTGCTCATGAAAGGAGGTGGAGGTGGCGGCGGAGGCATTGACATACGTTCTGGAGGATGCGGAGGCCTGGATGCAACTGGTGGTGGCGGATTGGGTTTTGGCATTGCCGTGTAAACACGATCCGGCGGTGGAGGGGCATTATGCTGCCAATGCTGCTGTTGACCACCATAAGGACCATCTACACAATCCAAAAAAAATTACAACTTTACATTTGCCAGTGTTGAATCGAAGAATGTAAACAGATAAAAAGTTCAACTCTTCATAATCAAATCATAAATCTAAACAATCAAAAATCTTTTAATAAAAAAAATACTGAAAAATTTCACCTTTAGGACCAGGAGGAGGCGGAGGAACGTAGTAAGCAGCTTCATCATCACGTCTTCTTCTCTTTTTCCGGGCACAAATACATAACAAACTTAAAACTAACAAAATCGCTACTCCTCCAATAGCAATTCCCACTACCACACCCGTCGATATCCCAGACGAACTCGAAGACGACGATGAGGGAGGAGACGGAGAAGAAGAAGAAGATGGAGGAGGAGGAGAAACCCTAGTCGTAGGCGCTGGCGGTGTTGTACCAGAACCCGCCGGAGGAGACGGAGTTGTTGAAGAAGGCGGAGGAGGGGACGGAGTGGAAGTTGGAGGAGCAGGAGAAGGAGTAGACGGGGTGGAGGGAGTCGGAGGAGAAGTGGCAGGGGGAGAAGGAGTGGCCGGAGGAGGAGTTGAAGGTGTGGCAGGTGGAGGAGGTGATGCTGGAGTGGAAGGGGGTGGAGCAGCTGGAGTTGCAGGTGGAGGAGCAGCTGGAGTTGCAGGTGGAGGAGCTGCTGGAGTGGCGGGTGGAGGAGCAGCGGGAGTGGCGGGTGGAGGAGCAGCCGGAGTGGCGGGTGGGGGAGCAGTAGTGTTAGTAGACGGCGGAGACGTGGGAGCAGGAGCTGACATTTTTTTCAAAAAAAGAAAAAGAATACTATTCAGAGAAGAAGCGTTGATATGATTGCAATTGGGAGGAATGTGGCTAGATAATTTTGGAGAAGAAAAAGGTAGGTGGGTTGCTGCGGCTGGCTGAGGTCTGCTTTTTGCACATGGAGCAAGCGACGATAGATAATAGAGACGAAGGAGAAGAAAATAGACTGAGTACCGTTTTCGTTTTAGACAAAACTCGGCTGTTTTCTTTTTGTGGGACCTGCTGCGCGTCTGGCCCGCGTTTTGTTCCTCCAGCTTTTTTACTCGTCTGTTTGGATTTTTTTCTAATTTATTTTATTTTTCTTTAAGGATTTTTTTTTTTTTTTTTGGTTTAGATTCTTAGCCAAATATGTTAGGAACTTTAGGATTAGCTTTAGTAGTTATGGCTAGCCAATGACACCTTAGTCCAGTAGTGGTTAATGTTTTTATTGGAGCGGTATGCTTGGGGTTAGTAACCTCTAAACTTTTGAGTTTATTAGTAAATTGAAAGTTGTTTAAATTTAATTGAAAGATAAATTATTCCTTCATATTTCAATTGTGGACATTACTTTTTTTCATAAAAAAATTATGTATTTTATTCTAATTAAAACAACTTTTTTCAACTATGTTTTTATTTTATTTATTTAATTAATTATCATTGTTACTATACTTTTTTTAAAGTGTTACTATACATATTAAAAATATACGTGTACTCTTAATAAAAAAAATAAGGAATAAATATAAAAAAATATCCTGTGGTTTAACACTTTTTCACTTATGATCCTGTGTTTTTTTTCGTGAAACTTTAGTATCTGGTGATATTTGCCTTTTCATTTTTATATTTAATTAATTTGTAATTTTAAATTATTAAAATTATTTAATTAATTATTTTAAAATATATATATATATTATTTATAATTCATGCAAAACGCGAATTCACGACTAATTTTCTTTAAGTCTCGAACTAAGCCACCATTTGCCATCCCTATTAACATGACTATTTCACACACACATAATAATAATAATAATAATCTCCAAATTGGTAAAAAAGTAGTTAAATGGTCATTTTTCTCCAATAGCATTTTAAGACGTACAATTAAAATTATGTAGTCGTCAATTTATGAAATATATTTTCACCTAATTTAAAAGGATTGTTTCTCTTATTGTAGAGTAACTCGAGTCTATTAATACATAAGTTATATCATCTTTTTATTAAAAAAAAAAACTCTTAGTTCAGGATATGGAAAGTAACGGCAAAAAGAAATTTGCTAATGTATAGATGTCACCGCAATCATAATCACAATCAAATCTACTACCATTGGAATTTTTTTTTTTTTTTTCTCATAGGTAAAGCTTGACAATGGAGAGACAAATGATAATGAGAATCAAGTATTATTTGCCAACCAATCATCCATATTTGTGTACACAGACTACACCACCAAAGAGCTTAGGTAAGTGCACCAACTTTCCTTATTTTCCATATATAAATCTATAATCACATGCAATTTATTGTGGCTGATTCATTGAGATTATATTCCATTTTTTTTTTTGAACCAAGATTATATTCCATTTAATCTTTAGCTTTAGCTTTAGCTTTATATTGGACAAATTAATTAACACAAGCTCTTAAAAAGCTTTTTATAATAAGTACTATTTTGACTTTCTTTTCTTAAAAAAATATTATACGGGTATTATAAGATTGTAGTGATAAATTTTATTTTACAAATGATAACGGATGTAAATCTTTTATATATTGTGTAAAAATTAAGTAGTTTAATAGTTTTAACTTCCTTCATGATAATAATAAGTTATTTTTATCTTTCGTTCTTGACTGAAATGGTGCTACGTCTCTGTATCGAGTAAAAAAAAAAACTCTTTAATGAATTACATGTTTTTAAACAGAGATGATGTTAATATATTAATGTATTAGTTAATGAAAAGAATCAAAAATTAAACTCGGATTATAAGGAGAGCACCCACAAATTGTGAAAACGTAGTACCAATCCAAAAAATCAGTGCAACAGAAGCCCATCTGCATTTCATTGCCGTTGAAGGCTTCCCTGCCAACAATATACCTCACAAAACATCCTTAATTTGAAACAAAAAAGAAAAAAAAAATCCTTAATCTGAAAGCAAGATTATGCATAAAACCATGTTGCATCATGTGCACTTTTGCTTCTTAAAGCAAATGTGCATGATTTTATCTTTAGAATACAGACGAAAGCATGTCAAGACAAGTAGAACGCCGCTAGCTAGACACAACAAATTAAATTTATAACATATAGTATTATTTTTCTCACCGATGTACATTAAAAAAATCAAGTAAAAATACACTAAGTCAATGATTAGGTAATGCATTCCCTGTAATAAACTTAATTAGTGTTTTTATATTTAGATAAATAATATGGCTGTTACTCCAAGCAAAAGGCAAAACCAGCTGGATACCAACGAGTAATCACACTTGAAGATTTTGACGTGTTTCCTAAATTAAAAATATGATAAAAACATTATTATATATTTCCACTTGACATATATATATTTATATATATTCATTAATTTAATGTTTTATCTATAGTTAATATTCGAATATTGTTGAATGGAATCGAATTGGTCTGTGTTTCTAGTGAAGCATCCTTCAAACATTCTGATAATGTGTTATCACTCCGAAAAATGATTGGTAGGTGTATATATTTATTGTAATTTAAGAACTTTTAAAAAACTATTTTGCATTACTTATTTGTTGGTTTAAATGACAACAAATTTAATTTTTTTTTAAATAAAATATAGGATTCGAGTTTTATATCTATAAAAAAAAGATGTTAAAAAATTTTTTATCCATTTGTAGATCCGTCGGCAAATCAGAATTCTTATAGTTATTGGATATCGAAAATATCATATTAAAAAAAATTGTGTTGGATTCTATATTATTTGTGCTAAAAAGGTAATTAAAAAAAGGTGTTATTTTTATAGTTGAATTTAATAGGGTCAAAATAAAAATTTATAAATTTGCAATCTACTATTTTTTTTTAAATTTATTTAAAAGTTGTCAATATTCGAAAAGGTGGCATTACCATTTCTAATCAAGAAAATTGAACAATTTGTAAGCGTCTTACTATTACCAAGTCATAGGTCAATATTCAATATAACTTTTTTGTGTTGGAATTGGAAATTATAAAGATAGATAAACATTTTTCTTAATGTCAATTTCTATTATCACAAATTGCTACCTAGTATAAAAATGAGATTACTTAGATGTAGTAGACACTATTATTAGAATTTTAATAAGACAATTATATTTTTTAATGTTTTAAAAAATCAAAAAAATATATTTTTTGGTTCCAAAATTATAATTTTTTTTTTTTGAGAATGGTTCCAAACTTATAAATTTATTTTAACTTTTGTATGAATTTTGAACATATAATTGATATAGTTGAAATATAGTAATCTTCTTATATACCATTCTATTAATTTCAAATAATTCATTTTATTTAACTAAAAGTGGTTACCAAATATAATAAATAAGAATGTATAACAAATTAGCCAAAAACTATTTTGCTGAAGCCAACAATACTTGGCCCAGCGGTCAAATTTCTGTAGTATTATCCAGAGATTTGAATTTAATCCTACACCTCAATTGGTAAAAAAGAAAAAATTTATACTTTTAAGATGGAAAAAATCTCATGAAAAGTTTACAATGTGTTTATTTTTTTAAAAAAAATTATAATTTATAAATAGCTTGATTGATTATCATAAGTAATAAGTAATAGTAATAGACATATAATTTTACAAATTTCCTTAACAGTTTGATTGATTGTTAGGAATGTATAGTGATGAAATATTTGATAATTACCTTTAACTAATTATCATCATGACTTGAAAAAGTGTAAAATAAAGCTGTGAAGGTCATGGGTAGATGGCGGAAATTGATGCAAATTTATTTTCCAATTTGGAGAGAATTGACCCATACTGCGTATGTTCTGCCATATTTGGCGGTGTGGGGTGGCAATTTCATCCTAACAACTCTTAAGTCCGCATCAATTTCTGTAATCATATTATTGCATGTTAATAATTTAGTTTAATTAACCTACATGCATATTTATGTACTCCTACATCATCTATAAATATATATATATATATATATATATATGAACCCACACGGATTATTGCTTACATTTTTTCTTCCTTCAATTTAATATTTGATTGGCCATCCACCTTTCATATATATATATAAATATTTCACTTATTAAAATTAATAAATACATTTTATATAAAAAATAAAATTTAAATACATATATTGTTGGTTTAAATGGTAAAAAATTTAAATTTTCTTAAATAAGTTCTCCGATTTGAGTGTTATGTATGGTAAAAATATAAGTGTTAAGAGAATTTTACATTTCTTATAGATTCATGGGTGGAAAGTTTTGTGGTTACCAAATTTCATAACATCAGATTAAAAAAAATTGAATAATATATATATATATATAAACTAATTTCTATAAATTTGAAGAAAAAAATTGGTAGTTGAGGAGGGTAAATGAAGATGCAGGCGGCAAAAGGATTCTAGAATAGAAAGAGTTTTGTTCAAATGTGAGAGGCAGCAGGCTTTGTTTTATTTTTGTGTCAAATGGTTGGCCATTTGACCAGATATTGTCAAACAATGCCACCTCTTAAATGCCTCCAATTTGCATTTTACCCACTTACATAGTAACATGACTGTATTGTATTGTAATTAAATGAGTCCATCGTGTAAAATAGAATAAACTTTGACGATTTTGCTCAACGTCTCACAAATGGCAACCCTATTTTTACATGTCCTCCACGAATAGTTAAATGACAAAAAATATGGATACTTAAATGTAAAGAACATGTTAGCGTTTTAAATATACATATGATAATTAGAGTTTGAAATAAAATGATTCTAATATTCATTTGAATTGTTAGCGTTGTAAAATAAGTACACAATTATTACATTGGTTGGCCAATGAGAACACTATTTTATTTAATTAATTTGCTATAACTCGAATCTAACAATAAATGACAATTTTTTCCTTTCTTCTTTATACAAAATACAATAGAATTTTGGGAAGAACTTTGGGTTAGAATTTTTAATTGCTTAGGAAGAGGGGTTGATGAGGGTGACAGATGAGATGATGGGGCATAGACACAGAGAATGAGAGAGTCAGTCACATGGGATTGTCATTATTAAAATTAGAAACATTTCATAATTAATGGCATGACATTCGCCTATGCCTATCTGACTAAAAGGCAAATATTTTTCATGATCACTTACCTCTTCAGCCTGTCTCCCATTCATCTATGAAATCTTTATCATGTTTTTTTTTTTGGAAATAAATCTTTATCATGTTTTATATTCATTTGTTCTCTGGTGTAGGATCCAGCTAATTCGAGTATATTATTTCATCTATGTTTAAATGTCTATACTAGTAAATATTTTTCATAGAAAAAAAATAATTTTTTATTATTATTATTTTTGAGATAATAATTTTTTATTATTAAAAAATTAAAAGTATATGTTGATAAATAAATAATATAAATAAAAATATAATTAAAAATATCAAAATAAACTCTCACTCAAATTATAAAATTTTTCATTGTTATTCTTCAATCACGCTAACATAACTATTTTATTTTACAATTTGACGATCCGTTCAACAATCTGTATACTTCTCTTTATGGCACTGATTAACTATAAATCGATTATTTAGTCTTTAAAAAAGTCTGATTGCATATATCAACAAAATTTTCACAATAGAGAGAAATATAAAATTTATAAAAGATAGTCAACAAATCCCATAAAAAGGTATTGGAAACTTTATGAACAAAATTTAAAAAATACAACAAAAAAAACAAACATATTTGAAATATAAACTTGTTCGATTCAAAGAAATAAATAAACGAATAAAAAAAACAATAAAGAACGACTATAAGAGATGATCAATAGTGGTTAGAAACAAAAAATGTTATTAAAAAACTATAATATATTCTTTATATTTAAATATAAAATATTAACAAATGTTAAGCTATAAAAAATACTAGTAGAATGCGTTTTAAACTTGCTAAGTAAAGAAATTATAGAAATGTATGTAAAGTATTAATGAAAGAATAATATTTCTTTGGATAATAAAAAAATTTATAATGAAACTCTTTTTTATTTTTAAATACATAAAGTTACGAAACTTAGCTCAAAGCTTTTTAGTATCATGACAAACGAGTTCAGAATACTGACATATGGCACCTTACTTTCAGCCATCGGCTCGGGTACTAACATGGCGTGATTAGACGAATTTTAAGGTGTAAAAGCGAGTGATTCTTAGAACATCATAGTTATCTCCTTAAAGAATGTTAAATATCTTAATTATGGTTAATGATAGTGGCTGATTAATATCATTACCATGGCTTTTACAATGTCTTCATTTTAAGAAAGGAGAAAATAATTTAATTCACTTGATAATTATCAGTTCACCTTTTCCAATTTATAAATAAATCATTTTAATATATTAATTTGCTGAAAACATTACTTATAAACACTTTTTCATCTAATTCATATATTCAATAGTTTCATTTCAGCTCGTGAGAGAGTAGTTAAATAATAACTTCTCTTTAAGGATATCTTGAAGGAGAGGGCTATCTCCCTGTTATGCAGTTCATTGATGTCTAGGTCATTTTAACCTCTCTATTAACCAAAAAAATAATTTTATTTTAATTTAAAAAAATGTTGATAAATTTATTTTTAGTAAGTTTTAAGTGTTTATATGATTATTTTGTAAGTTGAATGGAAAATCTTATAAAAGATGTTAAATACAGAGATTGCACATGTATTAGGCCAAATGATTTTGATAAACCAAAGCAGATTTAAGAACTGAGCTACTCGAGCAGACGCCAAGTAGTGGAAAAAATAGACTACATTAAAACACATTTAAACGATAGCCCAGTGGAGCACAAGGTGAATTTCACCAAACCTTTTTGAAAGTAAAACTCACACCTATGCAAAAAAAAATTTCAATGAACGTACACAAACCATTGAATTGAATTTCAATACAATTTCATGAAGCCAAGGCATTACATTGACAAACACAATTACAAGCATTTCAACTGAGAATGCTTCATTAAGAATGAAATGTTTTGTTCATCTAATTCAGATTTGCTCTACTTAAGTGTTGCATCTGAACCTACGGAGCCCCTGACATGGTATACAAGTAATTAATAAATCACCTAGGCTCGTGATCTAAAACAGCTGAGCGCTAGTTTAAGTAGTACCGAACCCCTACCTTTGCACGTAGATAAACCATACAGTGTCTGATTTGAGCCGTATATTTATATTTCGTCGGACTGCAAATGTTTTGTAGGCTCCGCAAATGACAGCATACTGCTCTTTATGCGTCAGGTGCCAGGAAAAGTGCTGGTTGTGCTGGAAAGAATTATGAAGGCGCAGACAACGGAAAGTGAAAACACAGACACCCAAGTATTTTCTGCATACATCTCCATTGCATCTGTGAAGGAAAACCGAGCTCGGTTTTCAGCCCAGTTACGGAGTCGGTCTGCCTCAGCAGCATATAATGCCCTTCCCTACAAGATATATGCAAAGAATAAGTTATTGCCTAAAAGCATAATTAACTAGTTGGAAGGAAATTACTCTACATGATTAACTCTGCTTTTCTGTAGCTGTTGTTGTCAATAAGAAATTCCTTCAAGCTATCAATATTTACCTGGTCATCAAACCAGCGCCCTCGCCGCAGCCATGCAGTGACCAAAGCAAGTAGTATCCTAGGAGGGGTTAAGTAATTGATGGCTTTCCCTGATCCCTTCACAACTCGCATCCGTGGAACTAAAGTTCTAGCAACAGTCTCGGGAAGCTCGCAGATGATGTTGAACATTTGTTTATTTTTTAGAGTTGAACCACTGCAAAGAAAGGCCACATACACCATGGAATGTAAGTATAATTTAACCATAAAAAGTACCATTTCATGAACTATGTGCTCCAAAATTCTTTTTTTTTTTTTGACCAAATGCTCCAAAATTCAGGTTATTTGGAGAAGGGAGAGAATCATAGCACACTAGCCAACATAAAAGGCCATTATACCCTTCTAAAACAATGAGTTCCTAGAATGGCAAAGCAACTACATTTAATAAATAAAGATGCAATCATATACCTCAAAAGCAATTCTGTAAGGACCATGCCTGGAGATGCTGTATGCACCCCAACTTTAGATCTTTTACACTCTTTCAAAAGTGATGCTTGAAGTTGTCTAAGACCACATTTTGTTGACCCATAACTACAAATTTAAAAATATAAACCGCAATTAGCATCATTAACAACAACCAGATTCAGGACATAGAGAATTTGACAAGACTTTGAAGAACAATTATAAAAATTCCAGATGAAAACTTTCAGCTTCTGCCTACACGGCTACAAGATGCCACTTTGATAAGCAATGACAACTTACACAGCTGTAAGAGGGGTGCTCGATCCCCCAGAACCAGCACCATCCATGTTGAAAATGTGGCCTCCCTTAGGCTGGTTCACCATCACCCGCATGGCTTCTCGAGTGCAAAGAATAGATCCAACCAAATTTGTTGAGACAATCTAGCATAAAACCATCGAAACAAGCTACTCAACTTGCATAATAATAATAATAATAAAATACAATCATATCATGTAAACTGCATAGAAAAGAATGAAAACAGGATCCTTATTGTTCCACGTGCATCCACACACATAGAAAGCAAGGTTAGATTAGACATGATAATATCTAAACTCAAGGCTAAATTGAAAATTTTCAACTACTTATCACATATCAAGTACCTGGTTAATATCTTCATCACTAAACTGCAGCAAGGGTCTGAATCCTTTGTTTGCGCCAGCATTGTTTATCTGCTCCATGTTGAAAGATAAATTACAATGCAAGTAAACAACAATAATTTCATATATGTTTTCACAATAACCAGGACCACACACATAAGATTTATTCTTTCTGATAACTAAAAGATAGGGACAAGTTCTGGTGTTGGCATGCAACAAAAGATCATTAACTGTTGCTGAGTCACTTATAAATACTCAATGAACAACACTTATCAATTAGGATGTAAATTACTGCAATTATTAAAAAAGTGCAAGTTAGAAGCTTCAACAGAGGCTGAATTGCTCACCCATATGTCAATAGAACCAAATTCTTTGACAGCAAAATTTGCCAATTTTTGCACATCAGAAGGTTCGCAAACATCACAAGCTATACCAACCACTTTTGCATTTGCCAGATTCGTCTTAGATGAACTATTGGTGGTCACCATTCCTTCATTAAGGTTCTCCTGCAGCTCTCTAATTGTCATGTCTACAGATTCAGGACTGCCTTCACAAATATCCAAACGTGGATGAGGAGCTGTGAGTACAAAAATAATATCGAGACAGAAATTAAAAATCCACAAATTAAACAAATATCATGATTCTGTATTCAACCTTCGTGAAGCAACAACCACATGGTCCCCGGACAAAAGAAATTCTCGAGCAAGTGCCTTTCCGAGTCCCCTTGTACTAAACCAGCAAGTTTAAACATGCAAAAGAACATAAAGTATTAATCCTCCATATTCCAAATTCATTTGCAGCATTTCTAGGCCAAAGTAGATCACACACCACACACACCATAATTTCTAGTGAAACAATAACTTTTTCATGGCTTCCAAAAATAAATAAAGCAACAATTAGATGTATTTTGTTTAAGCATCAAAAGGATGCTGCCAGCCTGCAACTCCAAATTGCAAAAACAAAATAACACACAGCTTGATAAGGCAAAACTAACTACTTCATGAAGCCTGCAGATGAAGGAATACCTTCCAGTAATGACAACATTACGTGGACCAGCTCGACAATGTTCATCTAAAACCATGTTAGCACCAATCATAGTTCCAATAATAATTCCTCCAAGCCAGCTATACCAAATGAGCATATTCATCTGACTGTCTCCACCTTCACCAAAATTTGCACAACTATTTAATTTCACATGTATCTAGTATCATGAATGCAGCAGGCTCATACACACTATCCTCAATATATTGGCATGCATATTTGCTCACCTGACAATTGAAAACCAACCCCAAGTATCACTCCAGTGCTCATCATGGTTACTATATATCTTCCAATTTGCATAGCAATCTGGACCATAAAAGAAAAATTATACCCGTAAACAAACCTGTATTTGTCCAAATTATGACCAAGAACCAAATACTCGACTGTTCATGAAACAATCAATAATAAATCTTGCAGCATAGGAACTAATTACTCAAAACTAATCTCATTTTATTTCAATAAGAAAAAAAAAATCTTACAAGCTAAATAATTATACTAAAGCCCATCAAGGCTACGCTAGTAGTGTCAAAAATAAAAATTTAGGATTTTTTTCTTCTTTAATTCTATCAACAGAAATATTAAGAATTTAACTGAAAACGCATACACAAGCTTACAGAATTACTAAAACACAAACTACATAACAAAATTAACCAAATATAGAACTCACAGATGAGAAAACTTCTTCCAATTTAGCTACTGCTTTACTATGTTCCTCTTTTGAGTAAGAATCAGGCCTCCCAAACCCGGAAACAGCATCTCTCAAAATATTCAAAAACCCATCTTCCTTTTTCAACTTAATCTTATTTTTCTTAAACTTTCTCTGACTTTCTTTCTCTTTCTCTCCCACTTCTACTTCCCTTCCCTCCTCAGACTTAAAAGACCTGCACTTTACCCCACCCCCAAAACCTGACCATGAAAAACCTGGCCTAACTAACCCATTTCTTTGATGTTTACTAAAAGAAAAATGGTCCAGGCTTTGTGGGTATATGTGAAGCTTAGTAATTGTAGCTGCCATAGCTAAAATTAAGCTGAACTGGATAGTTCATGTAAAGTGTTAGCTCCAATGTTTTTGGGGGTAAATGGAACCGTTTGTTCTGCTTATTTATCCTGTTAGCAGAAGTTTTATAAAATGACGTATATAAATGAAAAATTGAATAAAATATCTTTAGAGATTAATAGAGCTGAAGATCTAGGCAGGCGGGGAGAGAATTGTGATGGCCACACGTTAAAGCAACCTCATCTTTGTGTTCTTCTTGACACGTGGCTTTGTGGGTCTGTTTCTTCCTAGCCTAGCGTCTGTCTCGTTTCTCTTCTTCCTTTAGCTTAAAGGAGGCGACTGGCGTGAACTCTTTGCACACTCCATTTCTTTGGACTAATTAGTAACTTTCATTAGTCGTTAATCATGGTATTACAAGTTCATAAGTTGAAGTACTTATTGAAATGTCACTAATAAAAATTAAGACTTTAATCACTTCTATTTAGTTGTTTGATAAATTTGTTTTGGTTGGGCAGTTGAGTTTAGAAGCTGCTTACCTTTTTGGAGGGTTCTAGCCGTTCAAAAGCAGGAACAAAGAGGCAAAAAGATACGTATGGATGTCCACACCAATTTCTCCAATGAAGACAAAAGTGCCTAATGTTAGTTTACGTGCCTAATAATAGTTCTAAATTAACATTAGGCACTTTTGTCTTCATGTGTGAAATTTGTGTGGACAGATTGATAGACCCAACCCAAGGTCTAAGCAGCCCATAGTTTGGATGTGTTTTTTTAGATATAGTCCTTCAAGCCATCTCTCTGGGCTTTTGGATTTTGCTGCAACACTTTCTTGGTTGCTGACCAATGCCCATCTCAGTCCAGAGACCCTTGCCTTATTGTCATGCATGTGCATGTGCGAGTGCGAGCATCCCCATACAGGCGCCATGACTGCAGAAATGACGTCTCTAAGCAACCTCCAGATGAAACATAATGTAAATTGTTTTGTTGTGCTTCTAATAAGATATATCTAAAGAGACAGGGAGTGTCTAATCGTTGTAAACATTCGTAGAATAAAAAAATTGCATGGAAGTTAAATCATTGTTAACATTTTATTTAGTCACAATACATACGCAGCTCCCTGAACTTGGTAGGATTTACCATTTAGCTATCTGTACTTACATTTTTACCATTTGAACACTTTAACTTGCCAAAATCATAACTTTTAAACAACTTCGTGCACATGTGGCATGGAACGTGATTTCAAACTCCCAAGAGCGCGTAACTACACAAAAGTTCACCTGAGGCATCACCATTCTTCAAAAACTTGGGTTTCTTCTCAATCTTGGTCAAAATCTGACCACTAAAATTTGTAACAAAATATCTTACTGCTTAAAACAATTGTTCTCAGAGACACCATTTCTATCCTCTGGCTAGACGAGCAAACGATGGCCTTTTTTGTATTGACTGTAACAATGATGGTGCTTTGTATAATGAAGCCCATGTACCTGGAGACATGTTTGTGGTTCTTTAGGAACCTGACATGGACAAGCTGGAAAAGCTACTACATTGCAACCCATATGGGGTTTCGTCTGAAATTAGCTCTCAAGTACTCCTGAAAGCCCAGGTGAATTACTTTGATTGTGGTGGGATCGTAATCAGTGTCTGCCTTTGGCATGTGGTTGCTGATGCATCAGCTACTGTAACTGTTGTTACGAGCTAGGCTGAAATTGCTAGTGGTGTTGGTTGTAAGGACCTTGAGGGTGTAGTAACCGATTGCACCTCGCTCTTTCCTCCACTGGACATAAAGAGCTTCCCATCTATTCATAAATTCATGAATAAGAAATTATTGAGTAAGATTTTGATGAAAAGATTCTTGTTTTATCATGCTCAGGTAGCTGCACTGAGAGAAGAACTAGGCAATGGACCTGGTGCAAATCATTCGACATAGGTTGAGGCTGTTGCTGCACTCGTTTGGGGATCTTTAATGGCTGCAACTGGAGAAACATATGCAGCAGGGGATGTTGTAAATTTGCAAAAAAGAAAACTTAACAGCAATATGGGAAGTATGGCAGTCCAAAACTGGAGCATATCCATTTCCAATCTGACTAGGGTGGTTCATGATGATAACCTAGGATGTGAATTTAGCAGCCTCCTTGGCAGGATCATCCTTGTAGTTTGATGCAATATAACCTCTCTTAAGATCCTTGACAACAACATTCTTCACGTTGAAGCCAACATTGTCACCAGGAGGAGCCTCATGATGACTTAATTTCAGTTGTCAAACCACTGGGTCTCATAACCATACCAGGCTTGAGGATACCAGTCTCCAAATGACCCACTAAGACAGAGTTGCTTGCAGAAGAAAACTCACCACTAAGAAGAAAAACATCTCTAGGTGTGAATATTACATCAAATATTCTACATGACATAACAGCAGTAGCAGCAGCAGTAGCCGCCTACCTAATCAGCTAACTATCTAATAGCTCTACTTGAAATCGAAATGGGGTAAAATAAACATGACAGTGCTAATGTTCAATAAGTTTTACAAACAACACAAGACGATGAGCTTCTATGAGGGTAATTTGATAGCCATTGTCGTTAGTTACAAACCCTTTAATGCACCGAATAAAGTGAACCAATTTAACCTGCTTACAATGGCACGTTAATGTCAGTCGGCTTATTTATTGTATCTGCTGGTAATGAAGGCCAACTATCTCCACGGAATGTTGATGGCGGTGAGAGGTTGGATTTTGGATCAGCGGTAGTTATTGGAATTGCAGCAGTTGTGATATGGTCTGTTGCTCTTGCGTTGCTTGCAACTATTGGAGTGGCATCTCTTCATAACATCGGCAACCAAAAGTAAAACAATGCTTAAAAATTTAGGTGTGCAGGAAAGAGTTCTGGAGATACCCAGCTTCACTTCCCCTGCTTCACTACTATCCCATTGCATACTTCCGACATACCCAGCTTGTCCTGGAGATAGTCCACCAAACTGCGCGCTTCATCTAGAGTTAAGGAGGAGATTTCAGCGCCAAGCTTCTCGATTTTCTCCGGCACTTCGACGGTTGAGATGCGACAGAGGTGAGTGAATGTGGAGGAGCGATGGTGAGAGAGGAGAAATTGGAGCGGAGTGGGAAATTGAGGGAGAAATTGTTTGGTTTGGGAAGGTTTAGGGTATATAGATGGAGAAGAAAAGGTTTAGGGTATACGATTTGGGGATTTCATTATTTCTCCATATATATATATATATATATATATATATTTTTTTTTTTCTGTTTTTCATACGTGTAATGCTCATATGGAAATATGTCAGACGAGTGTTTTACACGTGCTTCTTCAATTTTTTTTCTATGCATAATGGTTTAAAAGTTATGATTTTGGCAAGTTGAGGTGTTCAAATGGTAAAAATATAAGTACAGGTAGCTAGATGACAAATCCTACCAAGTTCAGGGACTGCGTATGTATTGTGCCTTATATTTACAACCAATCATCATTCACGGCTGCATATGAAAATTAGCAAAAAACATTACAAAATTTAAGCTCCGAGAAGTGAGAGAGAGAGTACTGTTCTTATATATGCTAGCTCAGGATTCATGTTGCTAATTAGCTAGCAGCTACTAAGGTCTTTTTTGGACATTTGAGACAACAGCTCATTACTTTCAGCTGGCATTTGACATTCCATACCTCACCAAAGCAAGGCACAATTTTGGCTCTAACCGCCCAACTGCAGCTAGGCTGGTTAGAGTTTTTTTTTTTTTTTTTTTTTTGAGAATGGAAGTAGAGGGAGGATCAGCACCTTCAACTTCTAAATGGAGCCGATCCCGTGACTGGAACTAGCCAGTCCTAAGCAAATAGCTCAATATTTAAGCATTTAGGGATACTGTGTCCCTAGGATTTAATGAGAGAGATTGGGGGAGGAGAACCTCCAACCTCCACCCATCCCTTTAAGCACTTGGCCACCAGACCAAGTGCGGCTGGTTAGAGTCTTGATTATAGGGAATTGGAGATTTCAGATTCAACACTTTTCTCTTAAATTAAAATTTTTAAATTTATTTTTATTTAAAGATTCACCGATTTAAATATGGTGGTCCGATCATATATATATACACACTAACTATTTTTTTTTTTTTGACCAAGACTAACTAATTACTAATAAAAGGTAGTCCTATCTAATGTAAAGGAAAAAAAATTGGCTCTATGTAATTAGAACAAGAAACCTTAATATTGTAAAATTTTAAATTTAAAGCACAGATGAGCTCATTATGATATGAGTTTGTTCAAGTTAATTTTTTATAATTATTTTTAATATTAGATAATTTGATAATTGTTTTTATTATTTAATAATTATAAAAATTTAAACTAATTTAAATCATTAATTTAAAACTTCATAAACAATCATATCAGTTTATTTCAACAATCGTCGGTTATTTTTTATTATTTTTTAATGATAAGTTAACGAAGGGCATGTTGTTAAAAACATATTCTGTTCTTTCTTTTTTTTTTTAATTAGCAAGAAAGCAGTGTAAGAACTTTGACTGAAAACGAAGATTTTGCATTTCAGCAAAATATATAAATAAAAGGAAACAGTGACCGCCAAATCCAAAGAGACAGCACGGAAAAGAAAACTCGTCCCTCCATTTCCACTCCTTTCTTTCTTTATTTATTTCTGTCTCTCCCTTCACCGGAAGAGAAAGAAGCCACCCACCAAACAACCCATATTGTATATATATATATTTTTTGATAAAGAACAACCCATATATATAAACTGTTAATGGAGGCTACCCGCTACGATCAGCGGTCCAGATCATCTAAACAGTTCACCACCATTCATGGCTTTGCCTTGTCTGGTGATCTCGTTGCCTTTCAGAAGCTACTCCGTGCCAATCCTTCTATTCTTAATGAAAGAAACCCTGTTGTAAGATCCCTTTTCTTGAAAATGGAATTTGGTTTCACCATTGTTTTTATTTATTTATTTTTTTAGGAATAGATTGTGAAAAAGGGGGATCTTTTGAGATTTTTATTGAATTTTGGTTGATGGGTTTCTGGTTTTTTTGTCAATTCTGTTTTGATTCATCGTTTCTGAATTTGGATGCACTTCATTGCTTGTTACACCTCTTTACTGTTTGATTGTACTTTAATTGTAACCTGTTTTTGCTCATTTTGGTGGTCTGCATCTTGTGTTCAGTTTTTTTTTTTTTTTTTTTATCTGAAATTGAAATTAATGCCAATGATTTGCTGTTTCAGTTTTTCTTTTCCTCATATGTTTATTGAGCTAGGGTATAGCTAGATTTAGACTTCAAAGAAGAAACAATTGAGAAATTTTACAGGTTTCAGCTTCATCATAGAGGAATGCTAGATCAAGGTTACCTAATTCGCGGATCGCTCCGGTACGCGGAACGAAAACGGGAACGGAAAACGATATTTATCTAATTTTTGGAACGGTAGGGTAGGCTTCTTTGGTACAGTCAGTTAGTACGAAATTCATTTATTTGGTATAGGAACGCTTTTGGGAACGTATAATAATAATATATTCTAATTAAATATTTTAGTTTATTCCTAATTAAAAATTTCTTATTTCACTAATAAAATATTTTAGTTTAGTTTGTTTTACAATTCTATTCCTATTTTAATTGTGACTTGAAAACAGCCAAAAAACAGTTATTCTATACCTATTTTTATTAGAACTTTGTACCACGTAAAGAGAAAAAAAGGGAAACCAAAAAAATTCCCAAAAAAAAAAGAAAGGGAACGGCCAAAGTACCGATCTGGTACGGGACCGTTCCCAAAAAGGGAACGACAGACGGAAAATGGGATTCGTTCCATGATGAGCGAATCTTGGTAACCCTGTGCTAGATCTATTATGAACATGATTGGTAGGGATGGGTGAATTTGCATAAGTTATGGAGGCTTAGGCACTTCATTTCTCTGACGTTCGTTTTAATTACATTTCACATAGGGGGCTCTGTATATTTAGGATAAGCTTGTGTATAAAGGGTGCATCTTCCAGTTGAGTTGCTTCTTTCCCAACACATGTTTTAATATCATTTGTTTTTACTTCAGATGGCACAGACTCCACTTCATGTTTCTGCTGGTAACAACAGAGCTGAGATAGTTAAGTTCCTGCTTGATTGGCAAGGACCAGAGAAGGTTGAATTGGAAGCCAAGAATATGGTAAATATTATTCAGTTATTTGGTAGTGAATGTTTTATATTTATGTGGATGGTCTGTAAGTTTTTTTTGATAGACTTATCTGATCTAAACCTGAGTGCTTATATGAACTATGCAGTATGGAGAAACTCCTCTACATATGGCAGCAAAGAATGGATGCAATGAAGCTGCACGGTTACTTCTTGCTCATGGTGCTTTCGTTGAAGCTAAAGCAAATGTACCTTTACTAGACTCTTTTTCTTTTAAATTTTTTATTTGCTTTCCAATTAAGACTCGCAAGTGTGGAAGTTCCCTTCTCTAATTTAAACTGCTTTTACATTTTGGTCTTATTTATGCAGAATGGAATGACACCATTACACCTTGCTGTATGGTACTCAATAAGATCAGATGATTTTTCAACTGTCAAGACATTGCTTGAGTATAATGCTGATTGCAGTGCTAAGGATAATGTACTTTAGCATTTAATGACTATAACCATTCCGTTTTATCTTAATTTAAATCGTTATGGACTACTGATAATTTGTATAACCTTCTATTTCCAGGAGGGCATGACTCCAATAAATCATCTCTCGCTAGGTCCAGGAAGTGAGAAGCTGCGTCAACTCTTACAGTGGCATATTGATGAGCAGAGAAAGAAAAAGGCACTTGAAGCTTGTAGTGAAACAAAAGCTAAGATGGAAGAACTTGAAAATGCATTATGTAACATAGTGGGGTTGCATGAACTCAAGATACAACTGAGAAAATGGGCAAAGGGGATGCTTTTAGATGAGAGGCGCTTGGCCCTTGGGCTAAAAGTGGGAGCAAGAAGACCTCCTCATATGGCTTTCTTGGGCAATCCTGGAACAGGTAATTGCTGGCAAGATCAGACAATGATGACATTTCTTAATGATTACTGCATTCTTTTTTTTTTTTTTGGGGAACTAAATGAAGGTTTTTGCGTATTCTTTCTGCTGGCTCATAGTCCAACTGTCTTTCTGAATAGTTCATTTATGTTCCTTTATGTTCTCAGATCTTCACTGTTTCATTTTAAATCATGTCATTTGTCAACATTCTTTGTTGCACCTCCATGATTGTAACTTCATTTTCCAAAACAAGTCCTGCATGGTACCTTCTAATTTATGTTGCTGGCCAGTTTTCTGTGTGTGTGTGTGTGTGTGCTTGCGCTCGCGCGTGTGTTTATGATGCTATAAGCCAAACTTGCATTCCATGATGATATTGTCATGGAAAAGCAATAGCTCCTGTGATGCCATCTCAGTTTTTGGTCCAGAAGTAATAGTAGTCATTTGAGTATCTTCCAATTATTCTTTTAAGACATATTCAGTTGTTCTTAGTTTTCAAAATACTTCATTGGTTAAGTTGTAGAGATATGTGTATCACTTTGTGTTCTATAGGTAAGACCATGATAGCTCGTATACTAGGAAGACTACTGCATCTGGTGGGGATCCTACCTACTGATAAGGTGACAGAAGTTCAACGTACGGATTTGGTTGGTGAATTTGTTGGTCATACCGGACCAAAGACTAGGAGAAAGGTAAACTGCTGGACTTCTTACTACTTTTTATTGGTAGAGACAATATAACTACATTCCAACAGCACATTTGATCCATGACTCTCATGTGTAGATTAAAGAAGCAGAGGGAGGAATTCTTTTTGTTGATGAGGCATATCGGCTTATACCCATGCAGAAAGCTGATGATAAGGATTATGGGTTAGAAGCCTTGGAAGAGATAATGTCCGTTATGGACAGTGGAAAAGTTGTAGTCATATTTGCTGGATACAGTGAACCAATGAAACGTGTAATAGCTTCTAATGAAGGCTTCTGTAGAAGGGTTACAAAGTTTTTCCATTTTGATGACTTCACTTCCGAAGATTTAGCCAAGATCGTCCACATCAAGATGAATAATCAAGAAGAGGACGGTTTGCTTTATGGATTCAATTTGCATTCAAAATGCAGTGTAGATGCTATTGCAAAACTGATAGATAGAGAAACAACAGAAAAGCAACGTAGGGAAATGAATGGAGGTTTAGTAGATACAGTGTTAGTTAATGCTAGAGAGAATTTGGACTTGAGGCTTGACTTTGACTGTATAGATACTGAAGAACTACGCACCGTCACCTTGGAGGACTTGGAAGCTGGTCTTAGGCTATTATCACAATGAAGAGGAATAAGAAATGACAAGGAGAAGGAGAAGTTGCTGTTACAAATTTGGCAGATACAGGGTTCATACATGCCTTAAAATTTGGTAGTGTTTACATACTTAAGGGATTCCAGGTCACTGCTCAAGGCTCTATACAACCATTTTCATTTTCCTGCTAGATGTGAATGATGATAAATGAATGTACTTGTAATAATTCAAACCCTCCAATTTATTATCATTTTTTTGATTCATTCATTTGATTGTTTGATACGTTGATATATGAAGTAAAGTCTTTGTTGTAAGTTGTATTTTTTTTTTTTGGTTAATTTAACATTTCGAGTTCTTTTTAATCATATTTGATGACTAAATAAATAGAACGGATTCTAAAGTCCTGATTGTCATTGTACTTGTAAAAAAAGTTGGGCATTTTACCAATTTGTGGCAAAAAGGTAAAAAAAAAAAAAATTTATGGTAAAAAATTAAAAGGTTAATCCGCCAATCAAACTGGCGGTACTGTTAATTTATTATTTTTATATGTAGACTTATATTTTATTAAATTTTTAATATACATAATTTTAATGATAGAATAATAATAATAATAATAATTTGAAATAGTTCAATAATATTCAAAAAGATGTCAAATTATTATTAATATTATTATTGTAAAAAACTATTTTGAAGTGAAATGTATTCCTTATCTCATATCATATAAAGTTACAAGGCTTTTTATCAAGACAATCCCTGGATTTACACCAAATGCAAATAGTAACCTCGTGTGTATTTGTACCCAAAAAAAAAAAAAAACAACACTATTTTAAAATGTTAAAAAAATGTAGGCATTCTGGAACTTGAAGTGGGGGAATGCCAAAATACAATAAAACAAAGTACCACTTCATTCCGTCACTTGAAGTAGCACAATTGATTCTAAAAAGTCACCTATGACAAAATCAACACAAAGTGGTAATTTTTTTTTCACCACAAAAAGGGAATTTATCAACAAATACCACAATTTGATAATTCTTTTACTTATCACAAATTGGCAAAAGCCTTTGGTAAAAAAAAAAAAATGGCAAAAGCTCTAAAATATTGGAATAAAGATGAAATTTAACAAGGTTAAGGAGACCAAATCCAATTAAGTAATAAAAATCCAAATTCCATAAGGAAAAGAAATTTATATTTTTATATATAGTGAGCCTTGAAGACAAGATCTTATCCCTCATCTCATATCATATCATTATAAGTACTAACTAAATTCCACAAGTCAAGCATCTATCAACCCATACGAAAATTCGACGTCGAGTTGTGTTTCCAAGCCTTTGCGTGCAAGCTAAAACCATAAAAATATCATATAGTACAGCCATTCAGGCGATGAACATTGCCCATGAACCTTTCAGTTGCTAAAAAACAATAAAAATATCACCAGAAAAAAAAAATTAAAAATATAAATTGTGCATGGTATGGATAAAGTAGCAATATGCCCCTTGAACTTGGATGCGATGGCCAATTAACCCAGATTTTAACTTTTTGGTCAATTATCCCACCAACTTGGTAAATTTGGCCAATTAGCCCATATTAGCTTTTCAGAAAAATTCAATTTAGTCCAAAACAACTTTTTTTAACTAATTCACCCCAAAACTTTCATTTATTGACTAATGAGGTCCAATTTATCAATATTAAAAATATGAAAGACATGAATTAGTAAAAATTAAA
>CATIWK010037767.1:0-12501 GCA_949634005.1 Mallotus japonicus | reverse complement strand
TTTAAAAATTCACCACTAATTCTATACAATGAATCTCCAAATGAAAATTTCTAGATCATAAACCTTATGTGTCTAGAGTAATTCAAAATTAATTTTGCTTCAATTGGAGGTGTATAGAGGAAAAACCATAAGAATCAATCTACCTTACTCAGACCAATGATGGTAACTGAGCAATAAAATGTTTCTTTAAATACACTGACATCAAGTTTGAATCAGATCAAGATAAAGAGGGAAAGTTTTAGATAACTCAACAAAGTTTCCAAATCATCAAAGAACACTTAATTTTAAGCTTCCTATCTCAAGATATGATCAAAACATTAAGAATGAAAAACCAGTTCCTAAGAATCCGAATTCTGCACATTTAAATACCAACTCAATTCAACATAAAATACTAAAATTACTTACCAATAAACCTTTAAAGCCTTTGAAGATGAATATGGTGATCTAGAAATTAATTCTAAACCTTCAATTCCCTCTCAAAAATTCAGAGCTTTAATTTTTTTTTTTATGAAGAAGAATAAATGATAAACAACCCTACTCTACCTTCTCCTTTTCTATTGGATGCCCCTCCCTTCTATTTTTTTTATTTGTTTCTTTTACCTTAAGGTTGCCACATATCCTACATGCATCATTTTGTTTAAAACAATCAATTGCATTTATATATATATATATATATATAAATATTACTAATCAATGTAATCAAATCCAATATATATATATATATATACATATATACATATATTACTATTAATCCATGTATTCTTCATGTCTATATGATATGCTTGTTATGCAAATAAATGTAAATGCATTATGTGGGCTTTACAGTTAACCACTAACTGAGAGTTATAGAAGATTTTTAAATATTCTACTCGTACTTTAGTTGCTAGTTTGAGTACTGTAATCAAAGCTTTATACTCGATAGAGTTATTTATAGTTTTGTATGTAATCCGTATTGCATAATGAACTTTGATTTTTTTAGGTAATCAAAGCTTCATACCAACCCCTACTCCTTGCACACTCACTAGTATGTGCATGTCAATCTACTAGACTGGGAGTTCTTAATTAGACTTGTCACTGATTGTCATCTCTTGAATAAAATCTAAAAGTTCTTGAGCCTTTATTGGTTGTCTTAATTCATAAGAAATGTCATGTTCTCTAAGTTGTATCGACCACTGAATAAGTCGTCCAGATGTCTTCGGTCTCTATAGGATTTTTCTCAAAGCATAGTTAGTCCAGACAATAATGGAATGTGTTTGGAAGTAATGTCTAAGTTTTTGAGTTGTGTGCATTACTGTCAAGGTTAGTTTGTCAAGCTTCGGATACCAGATTTATGGGTCTTTGAGGAATTTACTTATATAGTAAATTAGACTCTATTGTCCTTGGTTTTCTCTGATGAGTACTGATGTTATGGGCTCATGCCCATCTAAAAGATATAGTTATAATACTTTACTCGGAAGTGACCTATTGAGTAGCAGAGGTGTGGATAGGAACTTTTTTAACTCCTTAAATGACTCTCGACAGTCTTTGATCTATACAAACTTCTTTGCATTTTTAATGCCCAAAATAGTGGAAGGCACCTTTTCACCAAGCAGGAGATAAATCGTCTAAGCACTATAATTTTTCCATTTAGCTCCTAGAGCTTATTTAGATTTGTGATGCCTTCATATTAAGAATTTCCTCCATCTTCTCTGAATTAACTTTTATCCCACACTAAGAGATTATGAATCCTAGAAATTTCCCAACTCTCACTCTAAAAACACATTGTCCAGGTTAAGCTTGATTCTGTACTTGTTTAAAATCTGGAGGACTTTATTTATGGCTTTGGGGTAGTCCTAAAAATGTTGTCTTTTCATGATGATGTCATCAATATATACTTCCACAGTCTCATCTATATGGTCTTTGAATACGAAGTTTATGAGCCTTTGGTATGTGGCTTTAGCGTTCTTTAGTCTGAATGATATAACCTTGTAGTAGTATAATCCCTTATAAGTTATGAATGACATCTTCTCTTAATCCTCCTTCATGTGGATTTGGTGGTATCTCTATGCAACATCTATAAAAGCTATAATACTATGTCCGACTATTGAGTCCACCAACTGGTTGATCATTGGTAGGGGACAACTGTCTTTTGGGAAAGCTTTATTGAAGTTTGTATAATCGACACACATCCGGTACTTGCCATTAGATTTCTTTATGAAGACCATATAAGCTACCTATTCTAGGTGCTGAACCTCTTTGATGAACTCGATGACAAGTAGTTTCTTCATCTCTTTAGCAATGATCTTTTGCCTCTCGAAAGCAAACTTATGCTTCTTTTGAACAACAGACTTCATATTGGGATGAACGTTCAAGCTATATAAGGTAATTTGGGGATCTATTCCCTCAATTTTGGAAGCCTTAGTTATGCTATCCCTTAATGAGCCCTAGAGCTTGCTACCAACTTTCACGTCTTTTCTATTTAACAATTTGAGGTTAATTTTCTTATTTATTGATTCTGGCTGGGCCCTATATTCGTCATTCTCAATGAGTTCTATAGCGAAAGCTTTATGCCTGCTCCTGCATGGCTATCTGGTAGCACTGTTTGGCTGTTTCTAAGTCACCTTTTATTGTGGTTACTCGATCCTTGAGTGGGATCTTCATTATTAGGTAACAGATACTTGTTATTGCTCCCGTGTCATACAAGATCAATCTCCTAATTATTCCATTATGCACCAGCAGAAGGTCAACCACATCGAATACTGCCTTGAAATTTATAGAATTCCTCGAATCCCTACCTTAGTTCTCCATATTAATCTTAGTAGTTACCATTGGTTGAATAGTCCTACCACAAAGCTAGTAAACCATTTTTGGATTGATGACTACGCTTCCCATTGCTTGAAAAGCATAAAAAGATAAGGCATTGATGGTGCTCCTATCATTAATAAACATTATTTTGACCAGGTAATTATTCAGGTATACGCTTATGACAAATGCATCATTATGTGGCTATCGAACAGATTTTCCATTAACTAAGCTGAAAATCACTACCTGTTCAGATGTGGCTATAGAACATACCTCCTTCTAAGCTTTTTTTTTTCCTAAAAACAGTTGTAGTGCTACCTCCGACTATCATGTTTATCACTCCGGATGTTTCCCTTCGAGGTTTCTTAGACTCCTCATTATAGCAGGTATTGGTCTTTTGCTCCTCTCTCATTTTAAATTCTTAGAGAATTTTTTTAAGGCTCCAGCTTCAACCAATTGTACTATCTTATGCTTCAGGTTCTGACATTCATTTATGTCATGACCATGGTCCTGATGATATCTAAATAACAGCTCCTATTTTTATGTTCATTCGAGTTTAGCCTTCTCGCTGACGGGATGTCAATTTCTTTTGTCTGATCCATATAAGAATTTTTGTCTTAGGGGCATTTAGCAGATTGAACCTTTTTGCTTCCCTCATAATCTAGATGGTCGAATGCTGATCCATTCTCATTCTCTCTCCTTTCTTCCTTCATCTTTGGTGGCTTCTCCTCTTCTTTCTTCTATAACTTCTTGTCCTCATCAAGGTCTATCAACCTTATATCTATAACCATGGCTTCTAAAAATGTGTTCAATTTTTTAGTTATGATCTTGTCTCTCAGTTTGCCCATCCGAATTCCATTCTTCAATGCATTCACTACTATCTCATCACTCAGACATTTGATCTGTATATCAAACTAGTTAAATCTATCCAAGTAGCTTCTCAAGGACTTATTTTCCCTTGCTTGCATAGCCAGTCATTGATGTTCTTGAATAGGGGAATGTTTGTGATGAATCGAGTATAGAATTATCTGATTAGCTCCTCAAAAGACGAGATAAAATTCTTAGATAGCTTATGAAACCACCTCTGTGCACTCTTTGTTAGAGAGGTTAGAAACACTTGGCGTATGATGGCATCTATGACATTCTGGAACATCATTTTTATTTAGAGCATGGAGACATAAGCAATCGGGTCCTCGATTCCATCATATTGTTCAAGCTGAGGGGGTTTAAACTTAGAGAGAATCTCAGCTTGCATGATCTTCTTGTCAAAAGGGGTGCTCCCTTCCAAAAAGCATTCTTCTACTTCTATTGGCCCAACTTTAGCCTTATGAATGGCTTCTCTCATCTGACAATAAAAGGTTAGATTTCTCTCTTGTAGGGGCTCGGATGTCGAACAGGGCCTCATCATCATGATGTTCTCCAAGCGGAGTTTCCAAGGTTCTAGCTTGGGTTCCAGGTGGTATGGGTATATTACTAGGAATAACTATTTCTTAAATCAGGGCTATCAGTTGTTGTTGGAGGAGATCCATCTGGGCTTTTAGGTTATGTATTAGTGCTTCTTTATTCGGAGTGGGTGGGTTGGTAGGGTAGTTGTTAGAATTTGGGTTTATGGGTGTAGGAAGATTAGATAGACTAGGGAATAGAAAAAATATGATGGGCCTACTCAGGTAGTGAAGAGGAGAGTAGTATGACATGGGTAGGGTGAATCCAGAAAAGGTAGGCTCGAAAGATAGATTGGTTGAGGGAGTGATGGGTTCCTAGTTTGTCAATGGATGGGTTGTGTGGTTGATTTCAATATGCAAAGTTGTAGGGGGTAATGTAGTTCTTATTTCTAGGAGATTTTCAAGAGGTGGAAGTTGGGTCAGAACTCATTGTGCTTACAAAGAGTTAGGGTGACTTGTGAGATTTCGCCCATAGAGACGCTAATACTTAAGTTAGATCAATGTATAAAGAATAATAAAAAATGAAATTGCTAGGTAAAATAATAAAATCCTAAAGTGAAAGGAATAAAGAGTATTTATAGGGCACTTTACCTCATCGAATAGAAATTTCTTACCCTAAATAGGAGTCTTTTATTCTTCCTAACTTGGCTGCTTATTCTTTATAGGATCTGAGCTCCATCCGAGCCTTGAAATGCTGGGCTTCCTAATTCTGGACCTGATTGATGATTTGGGGTATCAGTATCAAATACAATTGAAAAGAGTTTTAGTGCATGGAGGAAGGGAAATCAGGAAATGTGTCTAGGATAGTACTTGTAGTGACTAGGATTGAAAAAATCATTGGAAAACGATTTCATGAATGAAAGAAAAGTAAAGAAATTAACAAGAAATATTCAAAACAGAAAAGAAAAAATGTTGAAATTGTAGTAGTAATGGAATCTAAAAACTTTTTTTTGTTTTGATTTTTTGAACTTTTTAATGAGATTCTTCTGCTGCATTCACTGTTTAGGAGAAGAGAATTGAATTCTTCATCGCAATCTTCCTTCATATATTCCCTTTTCTTATACTTTATGTTTTGTCTCATACATTTGATATTAATGACCATTGTTGCCTTTTTCTCATAAATGGAAATGGGCATGAAGATGTCAAGCTTGAAATGGGGTGAATCAACTGTCAGTTACATAAAGCAATTCTTATGAAATTCAGCATCTCACATATCACAAAATGGGATTTGGAACTTTATATGGCTACCACATCATTTAAGAATTAACGGAGGTTGATTCTATTTGTATTTTCTATTTGAAGAGGGCTTAAAAATATTATTTCAGCTAAAGTCATGTATATTTTTTCCGAAAAAAAAATGAATGAGGGCTTATCAACGCCTTACTAAAAATGTTAGGGACAAAAATACACATTTACCTAAAATATTTAGTACTAAATATATATAAACTGAAATTGAGTTCTCAAATTAAAATAAAATTAAAGTTTAGTGACCCAGTGTGCATTCAATTTTACATTGAGTGAAGTGGAAGATGACGTGGTAAATATTCTTAAAATATTCTTTTTTTTTTGTCATAACATCATCACTTTTTTTTTTTTTTATCATAGATCAAGTAGTTAATACCCAATACCATAATAGGAAGAGATAGGGGGGTGGAGGGTTCGATCCTTGATCTTCTCAAACTGAATATTTATACCTTTTACTACTTGGACTACTCGTGGGGACATAACATCGTCACTTCTGATAATATCTATATAGACGTTTGGTAATTAAAATTTAATAAATTAAAATTTAGTACTTAAATTACAATAAGTTAAAGTTTATGATCCACAACTAAATAAAATAAAAAATAAAATGATCCACAACAATAAGTTAGATTACAATAGAAAATTAAAATTTTCTAAAGTTGAGCTGTAGCACTGAAACATCAACTGCAGGACCAACAGTTAGGCGTGGGATGGCTCGTCAAAACTAACACCAATTTATTGTTGGTGAATAGTGTTCATCAGCATCAAATACTGTTCACTCTTTTTTTTTTTTTTTTGATTAATTATAAAATAAGTCATATATTTTTATATTTGTAATATTTGAGACCAAGTTCAACTTTACATTATTTTAGTTTCCTTTTTCATGAGATAATTATTTTGTTTATTTTTTAATTAAAGAATATAACATTATTTGAATGTATTATTATTTATATTTTTGAAATTAATATAATTATTTTTATTAATTACATATATTATTAATATTTTATATTATTTAATTGTAATATTTTATATGTTTTAATTAATAAAACTGTGATATTTTATATTATTTATTGTTAAATTTAATATTTTATTTTACTATTGTTTTTACTAAATTTTATTTTCACTTATATAAAAATTAAATTTAGATAATCCATAATTTAATTACATTTTTAATAATATAATTATAATATGTAATTATATAATATTTATAAATAAATATTAATAATATTTAAATTGGATGAATATGTATAAAAAAAAAGTATGGTATAATTTGTAAAAATAATAAATATTTCAAAAAAAATTTGTAAAGATAATAAAAAGTAAGGAAGTAAGAAAAATAATAGATATAAAAAAATATAAAGAGAATAGTCTTTTTTATGTGAAAATTGGTGTTATGGGTTGAAGATCAAATTACTATAGAAACACCAAAATAGTACAAAATTTGCACCAATTTAATTTTTTTGGGTTGGAGATGTCCTTGCAATGCAAAACTCCGTGTTCGTAACGCCTCGAAATTGTTTCCCAATTTTGATATCAGTAAAATCTTGTCTCTATGTTTTCTTGGAATTTTTTCAGAAAAATTCCAAGAAACTCCCCAAAGAAACAAATTTTTATGAAACTCTTTATTTTTCCCAGGACTTTTCCAAGTTGTAACGTTGCCGCTATATAGAGCAGCCCTTGTTGATGGATATGTGTGAGGATTATTAAAAAAATAATAATAATAAAATAATGATGGACCAATCCGCTCCTAGAACAACGATTGAGGGTCCAATCTGGGACTTTACCCAATTTATATGTATCATAATACATTAACTCGCTACGTCGTCGTTTTTGGAACCCAAAACTATAGTTACTGATTTCTCTCTCCCTCTGCTCCTCCTCCTTTGTTGCCCCACGCGACTCGCGAACATGTCAGCGGCTCATCATCAACACCTGCTACGTCTGGTACTCTCATGCCGCAAAATCACAGCTCAGGTAACCAACCCTAACACCTCAACAATCATAGCCATGGCTTCATCGACCGAGCAAGAGTTCCTTGCCCAGTACCGAACCAGACTCAACCGGTTCCCGCGATCGCACCACGTCTGGGACGCTAAAATGGCATCTCGAGTTGGAGAGAAACTAGGGTTTCGTCTTAAAGAAATCGGAGTTACTAGCATTAATATCGACCTCGATGAAGAGCTTTCTCGACCGATTCATTATCGGAAGCGAGTGTTGCCTTTGTTTGATTCGGTTAAACGTGTTGGTGTTGATGTTGATGGAGTTGAAAGATTGGGAGAGATTGGACCTTCCGAGATAAGGCTTCAAAGATGAGTAATTTATTTATTTATTTTGTTAATTTTTGTATTTTAATTTTATCTTCTTAATCTGAGTTTATGTTAATTAATAATGAAATATCCGATTTTTGACATTGAAGATGCAATCTGTATGTGAATTTTGTTACTTTGAGACGTTAGCAGTGAAATGGAAATTCCATTGTTGGTAAATTCTTGTTTTTGTATGATTTTGGAGTTCTTTTGTATGGGATTTTGATTGGATTAGCATATAACTGTACCGTGGAAAATTTCCTTACGCTATGATTCTAATAATTCAGAATAACGATTCAGTTATCTGGGGACAAATCTTTTGGGATGTTGATTTAATGGAATTGAACTTCACTTATGGGTATCCTTAATTTGATCTCATTGCTGCACCGTGTCAGTAAATGTGTCCGCAATGAATTGTTTTCGTGAACTAGTATTTAGAGTTGAAAGAAACAGGGAAAGAGGAAGGAGGGCACGTAGATTAAGTCAGCTAAGAGTTTTATCCTCTTAATTGCATAGATTTTTAGTCATGGAAATGTTATGTGAACTGATTGTGATTGTGTTGTATACTTGGAGAATGCAGCTAGACACTACTATTCAAGAAATGTACTTTAGTTTTTTATGATTTGTTTCTTTGTACTGTGTTCTAGAGTACTTGATTGTTTAGAAGAACATTCAGTTGGGCTGTGGAATTATGGCACATATTTTACAACCTACTCAAAGACATTGCTGAAAAGCATTCTGCACATTCTTTAAATGGTCCCCTCTCCATAGGTGATTTTGGCCTTGGATTTGGTTTGTGTTCTCCGTAATCTCTGTCCAATATGTTCAGAATGCTCTGTCTTCTCTCTTATAAGCTTCATAAAAGCCCTAATTTTCTATTTGTGCTATTCATGTGTTTAATATGCTTGTTTTGATTTTGATTTTTCCTTTTTTGGATTGCATACTATGGAATTTCTTTCATTAAGTTTGCATTTCTTGTTTATTTTATGCAAGAAGATTGTCTTGATATGTGATGCAGCTGTGATTTTGTGTTGTCAATTCATTTTGGCTTGGTAATTGAGTTTTGTTGCTTTAGATATACTGGTAACAAAATTATCTATGTTATTTTATTTTTTTTGGACTAATTTCATGCATTCGCATTGAATTTATAATGAACTGTTAGCATTATCACTAAATTTTCGTAAGCAATGTTACTCAACTGTCACTCTTAATATATTTTGATAAACTTCTATTCAAATTTTAACCATCATTCTATTGTAAAGATAAAATTCTATAAGCTCTTCTATTGATTATCATATGAAAAACAGTTGAAATATAATCAACGATAGTGACTGTTAAAACGATACCGGCATTGATCGGTGAACTGCTGATTGTATCGACTGTAATTTCATGATTTCCATGACTTCACCTTAAACTTACCTTGAGGTTCAGGATACGGTCAGGAGATCTTTTTTTACCCTTTGCTATATTAGAAGCTTCTTTCCACTCGATCTGACAACTGGAAATTTGGTAGAGGCTTCCCAAACTAACATTGGAGGTAAAGGAAAGATGTACAGATGAGGCAAATAGAACTACTTTATCTACCAGCAGTTTCATTCTGCAAGTACAAAAATCCATAAGTTATTTAAGATAGTGGCAGATTGTGCAAACAAAGCAGTAGAGGAAATCTGCGGATGTCAGTTAGACATTGTTATTAAAGAAATGCACCTCATAATGCAATAACTTACACTGTCTTTAGTAATTTTGGTTAGAAGAACAACTAGTATGACTGAGCTTCCTGTTGTCCTGTCGTCTGAGGACTGGATGTGATGCTGTATGTCAATGCTGTTCCACAGTTTAGTGAGTTAAGGGAAAAAAAAAAAAAAAAAAGGTTGCTTGTTACGTTGAGCATAGTTTCATTAGTCATTTTGAGTTAACCAGGCACTATTTTGCGTACATTTTCAATTTTAACCATTTATGAATGATAATAATTAAGCCTAACTACTATAACATTCAACACTTGTCATTTGATTGAAATTGATCAATATAATTATTTTTTTTTTAGTTAATTTTTCTTGTTTGTGTGATTTTCCTTCCTCTCTTTTATTTCCTCTATAGTCAAGGGTACACAAGTAACCAATATCAACACAAATACTTGGACAGATTCTAACTTGAAAGGCCTGTTTGGTTCAGTTGCTAAACAACGCAATAACTAATAAATATGATAGTTGTTAACTAATAAATATGAATTGTTTGGTAAAATTTTGTTAGTTGTTATTGTAAATATGTCAAAAGGTACAATTTATTTGTAAATATTATTCCATATGTTTCTTATAATATTTTTTAGTTATGTAAATTATTTAAAAATAGTATATAGTAATAAATAATAATTTATGGTTTTCGATTTATATATTATTAAAATTACTGGTAGAGATTATTTAAAAATGAATTTTAAAATATAAATATTATTGTATAATTTGTTCAAAAATAATTATAAGTATTAATATTATAATTATTTAATTATTAATTACAATTTAAAATAATATTTATTTGATTATGAACTATAAAAAAATTAATTACATAAGTTATTTTTAATAAGGGTAAATAGTTTAAATAAAAAATAAATACAAATTAGCTTTCAGTTGATGGGGAGAAAACTCTAAAATATAGTTTATCAAATCCGTAGCTATTTTGAATAAAAACAACTATTAGTTGTTCATTTTGAAGTTTTACCAAATACTTAAATTTGTAGTTAATTTAAAAAAAAAAAATCCCTCCCACTTCAATCAGTTAAACCAAATGCTCCCAAGTCAAGGCTGGGTTAAATAATAGTGAGAATGCCACTCTTTTTTTCCCCTTTCTCTAATTCTCTAATCTCAATTCGGTCTAGATCAATTAGTAGTACTCTTTTTTATTTATATTGCAGTTGTTTGTTGCCTTGAAGTTTGATCTCAACATCTTTGCTACCAATTCATGATAGTATGAGATATGGATTTGAGCTTTCATGAATTCACGCTTCTTGTTATAATTCCAAATTAAAATCTATGCAAGCTTGATGATGATGTCCTCAATCTAATAATGTTAGTAGCTGCCAATTGAAGGCCCTGCATTGATTCTCTAATTTCGATATAAATGCAAACTAGTTATGTGTAATATTCTGTTAAGGTAGTGTCAAGAATCTACGGGCCTCGAGAGTGTTGGCCCACGCACACACGTGTGGACTTATAAATAGGGTTGAACCCATGTAATACAAAACCAATTGGCTTGTGTTAAGGTCCAATCTTCACCACTTATAAGTCCTTTATTATTTTCACACATTTCCAATGTTAGATTCCAACACTCCCCCTCGAGGCGAAACACAAACAGGCCACACCCAACGAGTGTAACTGGGCCTGGACTAGTTACACTTGCGAAACACAAACAGGCCGCACCCAACGACTTAAATGGGGTCACAAACGGGCCGCACCCAACAACGACTCACATGGGTCGTATCAAACTCAAACGGGCCGTACCCAACCCATGTCTTAAACACTAGCCCGGGATCACTGCTCTGATACCATGTCAAGAATCCACGGGCCTCGAGAGTGTTGGCCCACGCACACACGTGTGGACTTATAAATGGGGTTGAACCCATGTAACACAAAACCAATTGGCTTGTGTTAAGGTCCAATCTACACCACTTATAAGTCCTTTATTATTTTCACACATTTCCAATGTGGGATTCCAACAGGTAGCAATATGGCAAGTGTGTGAAACTAAAAAGAATTGCCTTTGTATTCCGAGAGAGATGTTAGCAAATTAATTTCTATTTTATTATGTTTTACCATGAAGTCTTGTAAATTTCTAACTGTGCTAATACATAATTGGTTTCTTGTTCAAGTGATGTCTTTTATCTTTGTCTTGAAAAGTTCATGTTCTTCAACAATCTTACTCCACACATTCATTATTGCTCATCATTTCAGCATAATCAAACTTGTTATTCTCGTCAAACTCCATTAATTGGACACCGAGAATCTCACACTGAAACCTTCCATAAACTCTTCCAAGTGAAAACACCACCACTGCTGAAACTATAAGCTTGGCTCTAGCACTTTTTGTGACTGCTGCCCAGATATAATGTTGTCAGCTGGTACTCCTAGGTCCGACATATTGCAAAAGTGCTACCATGTGTACTTGTTGTGAGGATAGTTAAAGAGTAGCTTTTGGTATTGAAATACTATTGCATAGATAGAGATAATGTTAGCAATGCGTCGAAAGAACTCTTTGAAGATTTACCGATGATTATGATCGAGTGATTCACAAAGTATGCATCATTGGGTGACTAGTAAGATGGAAGATCATCTAAAGCATAATAAAAGTTGGGGCATCTGTAGCCTAGGAAAGTCCTCTAACAATGTGGCTCATAATGAACAAGCTGGTTAGCAAATCAAGATAAAAAAACCCAAATAACATTCAGTGTCTGTTCAAAGTAATTGTTATGACCCGTATTTTTATTTATTAAATACAAGGGGAATTATTGAGTTTTAATTATTAATTTAATTAATTAGTGTTAAATTAAATTGTGGATTTAAATGAGTTAATTATCATTTGATCATTTTATGAAATTATATTTGTGTAATTTAATAAATTTTATTAAATGTGTTAATAGTATTAATTTTAAAATATTATGTGAATTTTTATTAAAATAATTTGTGGTGGAGATAGAAAGTGGGTTTGGTGGAAAAAGAATAATTATTTTATTATTGTTT